>JAVJAP010000267.1:0-175035 GCA_034770075.1 Aralia elata | reverse complement strand
AGCAAATAGATATATTCTTATTCTATATGCGACTTATGCATTCAATCTTAAGAAGAATAATCATAACAAGTGTTATCATATTTAGGTCTAAGATCTACATTCTATTTTCCAATATCATATAGAGATCCACACTAATCACTAGCAAAGTGATTAATACATGAAGCTTTAAAACAAAACAACCCATCCACAAGTGATTCACAACAATTAAAAGGAGAGAAATTCAATTAAAACTATACATTAGGATCCATTGCAATCTTAGAATGATAGTTTAGTTCATAGCTAGTGAATTAAATATCATTATCAAAGTATTCAACATTTTTAGTTTACAAAAATATAAGGGAAAGAATTAGAAAATGAAAACTCTTTTGAATTGGTACTCAATCTCAAAATCTTCTCTTCCAATCAATGATTTTGATTGCTTAATTTGATTTTGAGCTCTCTTTGTTTTCAGTTGTTGTTCTATTGTTGCCCAGAAAGTGGATTCTCGTTTAAGAATGGAGGCAGAGTTATATAAGAAAATGACCCATTAGGTTAGCCTGAACAAAACCCTAACTGCCAAAAATCCCGCACTGGCACTGCGGCGCCGTGATGAAGTTCATTTTGGGCACTGGGGCACTGGTGCTGGGCCTTGAGGATCCGGACCTGGCGTTGCGGTGCCAGGTTCTAGCTCAGTAGACATACTTCTATAAAATAGGTTTTAGTTATATAACACCCCTCCAATGCATAATTCTATAAAATAACAACAAAATACATCAAAATTAAGTAAAAATATCAGTAGACATACAATTTCTCAAGGCTAGAAGCGCCTGATTTATAGGTATAAAACCTACTCATCAGTAACCCTCCTAAACTATTTAGGATTAGGTTATTATTATAATTAAACTCCTTTAATTAATTAAAATCCTAATCCAATTAGGAATTTATGAGAGTACTTTTATTAATTAATTCTTAAACCCTTTCAGGAATTAAATAATAATAATAATAGTAATAATAATAATAAGACTCCTCTTATTAATTTATATTTAATATTTCCAAATATATGTATAAATATATAATAAGTAACATTGTAGAAGTAAAAAATATAATATATATATATATATATATATATATATATATATATATATATAGACCCTCTCCTAATAGCTAGAATGCTGAAAATTATACCCATTGAGTCTTGCATAGTGACCATGTGAAACTAATGATGATTAAAGGCATGGAAAAATTAAGGGTTGGTGATGTTTTCTAACAACTTCACTTTTACCTTTGGTTAATGACTAGTTGGTTGTATAATATACATGTAGTTGTACATGTATTGGTACATTTATTTTGTAATGAGCTTTGCCTATAAATAGGGTTGCCATAATTCATTTTCAAAGGTTACTTGAAAATTCTAAGCATAGAGAGGGTTAGAGAGAAATTGAGAGAAATAGAAGAAACCTAGGAGAACTTGTGACACCCTCAAATCCGGGTACTTCATTCCCACAGGAGTTGGTGTTCACTATCCAATTAAATCACATTACATCTAACTACCCATTCAAATATAAATGGAATTGAAATAGAAATCTTCCAATAAAGGGTTACAACATCTTAATAACATCAATCTCAGGTCATCTAACTTTAATAAAACATCAATGCGGAAACATAACATAAGTCTATTGATATATTGAGTTTCAATTTTTTGGAACTAGTCAGTCATTCTACGGTATGTTACTTTGCCTTTGGACGACTTACTAGCGGTTGGGTCGTCAATTCTTTCAACTTTAGCTGCAATGTTATTATGCAAGAGTGAGCAACAATTTGCCCAGCAAATAACACAATAAAAATAATAATAACATGCAAATAATCAATGGATATTGGATAATTGAATACTCGACTTTTGAATCAAGATTAGAAAACAAGAATCAAAAGAACGTCTGGGGGTCACAAGACCCACGAACTATGTCCTAGGTTATCAACTATTTTCTACTTTAAACCTTTGATGAGGGTGTTTTATACACACAATTTGGGTACCTTTGACCTTGATAAGTTTGTTAGTTTTTGGGACTTTTATATGGTTTTTAGTTATTTTTATCGTATTTCGAGATAATTTAGTTTTTAGTTATTTTTTACATGCTTTACGTTGCTTTGATGCATTTTCATTATATTTGTAGGAATGTAAATAAAGACCGCTCAGATCGTTGTTCGTAATGACTCATTATTCGTGCTTAGACGTCTGTGCCTGAATAGTAGTATGATGGAAATTAGTGTTTGGCGACGCTCGGTGCTTAATTTGATAACATTTGGTAGTTGGGCATGCACGGCGTTCAGCGTCGGCCAAACTACGAGGGCAAGCCTGTGCTTGGATATCTATGCCCAAATGATAATACGGTGAAAATTTGTGTTTGGCGACGCTCGATGCTTAATTTGATAACATTTGGTAGTTGGGCGTGCACGGCGTTGGAAAGCGTGCACGACGTTAGGTGTCGGCCAAACCACGAGGGCAAGTGTGACGCCCCCAAAATAGGTAACACAACCCATTTTGAGTCGCCAATAACATTCCACAAAATACAAATACAAATACGAATTTTTCTATTTACAACTAATAAGTGTTGTGCAAAATACGACAACACAATACAAATACATCTGAAATTCTCAATACATTTATTGCCACACTAATAATAATGTATTGAGATATTTCTATTGTCTCGGACCATCACTCCATTCCCCGGCTAGTCCCCGCTTCACTCTCTTTTCCTGAGGAGGACAATAGAACAAAAATGAAAAGGGTGAGCACAAATAGCCCAGTAAGAAATATCATGACTAAGATAATGAAGAATAAAAATTATCTTTAGTCTTCAACAATAATAAATCAGAGATTTAAAGATATTATATTTGTTCAATAACAACAACTGCAGCGGAATGAACAATCCATTAGAAGAGTCAAGTAGATTATAATATCTACCATCTTCTATAAGTTAAAGGATCACCACCAATATTATGTCCCTGTAACACCAATCAATAATTCATGTTCAACAGCCTCTCTTTGCACTACGTGCCAAAGATATTTTATTTGTAACACCAATCAACAATTTCAACAGCCTCTCTTTGTACTACGTGCCAAATATATTTATTTGTAACATCACTGGTCATGATCATGCCAAACGCCAGTTCATCTTTGCACTACGGGCCAAAGAGAACTTTCACCATACGCCTTTGTTTATAACACCAAAAGTCATGATAATACCAATACACAGTTTGGTCAAAATCATGTCACGCCAGTTCATCTTTGCACTACGGGCAAAAGAGAACTATCACCACAATTTAAGTATGAGGATGAGGATGATGACAATGATACAGTGAGATTAAGGATAAGAAAAGCTTTATAATTTAATCAGTATCAAAGATTGACCAAATTGCCAACACGATGACCAAATTGTGGAGTCAAATTCAAGAATGATATTCAAGAAATTATTTCATGCTTGAACTATAACGTATAAAATGAAATAGAAAGATTCAAGCGAAAAGATATTAGATGAAGCACAAACTATTAAAGATATTCTACTAATTTTTAGGGATTTTCTCCATTTAAAAATAAGATTTTGGGAACAAACAAGGATTTCTTATCATAAATGGAGAAATGTGAAAAAAAAGATATCCCTTAAAGAGTACAAAAGAAATGATACGTTATACGAGTATAACAGAATATATGAAACTGCAAATGGATTTTCACCCATCATACGATAATCCGCGTAGACAGATTATTTCCACAACAGATTAATAAGTAATGAATACAAAGGGTTATTCACCAGGCATGCGTCAATCCGCACGGACAGGTTATATCCACAGATTAATAAGGAATACGTGCAAAGGGATATTCACCAGGTACGACACTCCGTACACACAGGTTATTCCCACAGAGTAATAAGGAATGAATACAAAAGGGTATTCACCAGGTACGACACCCCGTACATACAGGTTATTCTCACAGAGTAATAAGGAATGAATACAGAAGGGTATTCACCAAGCATGCGTCAATCCGCACGGACAGGTTATCCCCACAAATTAATACGGAATGAATAACAATCTTTATGAGTATAATATCACTTACGAACAAGGAAGCAAATGATATTACATAAGAGTATGAAAGAAATGATATCCCCTACCTTAGTTAACAAGTGACTGGATGTTACTTTCTATGAAGCTTACTAACTTGGACAATACTAGTATTCTCACAAATACTCACAATAGCCTAGCACACTTAGAGAACTCAAGAAATTTAGAGAGAGAGAGGAAGTATATGCAAGGAAGGTGTGAAGATTTCTTAAGATAATCCCTCCTATTTATAGGAAAACTAAGTTTCATTAATTGCACAAAAAGGGCTCGACTTATTACACTTTAGTACCTCCATCTTTGCCTCTATTTTTAATATAATCCCTCAAGTATTATCAATCTTGCATAACATCCCCTAATAGTTCCCACATGTGAACCAATAGTTCACAGCATATGAATTTCATAATTTCAATTAGGTACCCCTAAGTTAGACTCCACTTTTAATCCGTCAATAATGCTAAAATATCATAACAAATAATATGAGTTACAGTGCCATGATAAATAATAAAAAGTACCATGCAGATGCTATTGTAATTATTGAATCAAAATACTGTGTAATTGCTACTTTATCAATTATTGAATCAATAATTTAAAATACTGTGCAATACCGTGTGCCTGTGAAATACCGCGTACTACTGTGGAATAACGTGTTTTACTGTTCTTTTTATTACCGGGTGTTTCAACAATTGCCGGTGATAATACTGTTGATAAAATACTATCGCTTTTAGTATCCGACAATGGGGCCCACTATCGTTGACAATTTTGTCATTTGTGGGGCCCACTAATATTTTGATATTTCGGCGCCGTCGTATGGTACCGAATATAATATTCTCCGACAGAACGAATATTATCCGACAGAAGAAATATTCCCTGACATACAGGTTTGACTTTTTTTGTATAAATGAATAGTATATTCGAATGAATAGTACTTTCATATTTATACCGTATAATTTCGTATCCAGCTCATATAAACGTTATGACGTAATTCGAAGGTCGAAGAAAGTGTAAAAGCATTTTTAGCGTGAATAGTCCCCCGTGAATAGTGATCACGTGAATAGTGATTTAGCGTTATTACTAGACTTCTCAATTGTCACATTTCACTAGTAACTTTATCATTATCGATTTAACACCTTTCTGTTAAAAAAATAATAAGAAGAAAAATAAATTCTCTTTATTAAAATTTTCGGGGTCTTACAGCAAGCCTGTGCTTGGATATCCATGCCCGAATGATAATACAGTGAAAATTTGTGTTTGGCGATGCTCAGGGTTTAATTTGATCACATTTGGAAGTTGGGCGTGCACATCGTCGGAATTGCGTGCACGACATACGGCGTCGGCCAAGCCACGAGCACGTACGTGCAGCAGCTGGGGGCACCAAGCAGGCGCTGGGCGCGGACGTCGTGTGGCGCGCGTGGGCCTCGGCAGATGGGCGCTGGGCATTGACATGGGCGCTGGGCATCGGTATCAGACAGTAGGCATGAGCACTGTGCGCGCGCGCTGGGCGCTAGGTGCTTGGCGCTCGGCAGCCTCGTTAAGCGCTGGGCGCTCGGCAGCCTTGGCAAGCATGCGCGGGGGAGGGGGGAGGCTCAGCGGCCTCGGTAACACTCAGCAGCACTCGACAGGTAGGCACGCTCGGCTGGCGCTGGGCGCGGGTGCATGGGCGCTCGGCGCGGTCGCACGCTGGGGCCTCGACAGATTGGGGCGCCAGGCGTGCGGCAGATTGGGGCGTCGGGCGTGCAGCAGTTGGGGCGCCAGCGGGCGGCCAGGGCTGGCGTGCGGGCGCGCGGTGCGGGCTTGCGGCAGCCTGCATGCGACACTCAGCATGGGCCAACCAGGGCCTGGGCGTGCGTGCACCAGGCACCATGCGGGTGCACCAACGTCGTCCTAAGTGCGATCTGACACAGTTTCAGTACGATCTGAGCTACATTTTTTCCGACTTTGGCTAGGGTTTCTTGACGGAGTCTATATATAATATCTTCTAAGCTTCATATCAGACATCTAGAGATAGAGAGGCTATAAAATACATCAAACAACAGGGCTAAAGGCTGCAAATCAAGCTAAATCAAGCCACAAGCCAAGGAACTCAGTCAACAAGAATTGCAAAACTAAGGAGGAGAGCTAGAAACCAACAGCAACCCAAGGAACAACAGCTGAACAACTTCAAAAGTGGTTTCATTTCTTAATTTTCAACTCCTTTGTAATTCGAATTTGACAATGTATAAATTGAAATTGATGTTTATTGTTGCTATCATGAACTAACCTTCTATTTTAAGATTGCAATGGAACCGAACACTTAAATTGAATTGAATTCTCTCTCTTTGATATTAAATATTCATTTGTGAATTGATTATCATAACCTTCGCTTTCTAGATTAATTGTTTGGCCTGTAATTACCTTGGGAACCTATATGAACTTGACGAACGGATTATAGGTTAAGACCTAGTTTTGATAACATGTGAGGGTTAAAGATTGTTATGGGTTATTAATTGGATTAAGTGACGCGTGTCTTTTTAATAATCTGTATAAATAGGTAACTTGATAGTAGTTGGGATAGACATATACCTAATTATCGCATGCAACCACTTGAGAATCTAGTCTTAATGACTTTCGATGTGAAAGTTGGTAATTGAGGGGACGGTTAATGAGATGTAGTGACACGTGTCTTTTAATCATTCCTGAAATTAGTCTCTTGATAGTGTGTATAGGATAGACATATACTTATGCACTGCTTAGGAAGATTCATGATTGACCATCGACAGAGGCTCTTATAAAGTTTTGATTTCTCAGTTGTCAATTCGTATGATATAACTGATTGAAAAGAGAGAGTTAGGAGATTCAAATGACGTGTTGGGGGAAATTGTAATCTTAGAACTTTCTATCTTGATATTTTACCGAGTTTTATTCATTACTTAACTTGTGAACTCAATCAATCAACAAAAATTCAAATTGTCATTGTTTAAATTAGATCAAATTGATATACGATTGGTACTTAGTTATTGTTCGTCACAATTCCCTGTGGGTTCGAATCATATCTTATCATATATTACTTGTGCACCGTGTATACTTGCACGTGTGTATTTATCGATTGTTAAATCGACCAACAACCTTTAACAGTCGTAAGACTATATGGACCTTACTTCTCGTACTTAGGGGGATCAGCCCTTTGTACCATGTATGTGCATAACATCTAAACGCTAACGCGTAAAATAATCCCCTATATAAGGGTTGTTCATCTCAGTTTGACATCAGAGTCCGCACCAAAGGAAGTTTGGTTTGGATTTACTTCAATAACATTTCTAGAATTTAGAACACTCATCAACTATGGACTAGTTGAATCAATAAGGGTTCGCTAGTCAATCAAGGCTCAATAAAAATGTAATTGGTTTTTGAGAACCAAAGACTGAATCTTACAAAATATACAATTGAATTAACTCTGAATAACTAAAGTATTATTATTAAAAAGGGAATTAGGATATCTCAATTAGATTCATGAAATTGAATGCATTGGGATAAAGAACTTGCTCCACAAAATAATAGAGTTAAGAAACTTGCGTAATTGAGATCAAGGTAAGATAAGGAACTTGCTTTCAACGAAATAAAAAGATTAAGGGTAGAAAACTTGCCTCGTGCGTAGTTTATAAATTAAAATTCACGTTCTTTAAATAACCTACACATTCCATTTATATAGCAATAACAACGAATAGTTACAATATTATTATCACTTCAGGATTTACTCTCACCCAATCTCATTTTAATACCTCAATTGCCATTTGATAATTAATGGGTATATACTACCATTCATCACAATATCTTAGTATTTATTTAATACATTAGTTTAAGCTTTAAACATGCATATGGTAATATAACATGACTGAAAGGAAAGAAGAAAAAAATTGCATTTCTGCATCTACCGCCGGGGCGGTGGTTTCCTTCACAAAATGTCCGCCGGGGCGAGGCTACCGCCAGGGCGGGAAACATAGTACAATTCTACCGCCGGGACGAGCCTACCGCCGAGGCGGGAAAAGTAGTATATTTCTACCACCAGGACGGGGACACCGCCGTGGCGACGTTACCTAGTGTAATTTCACTACTGGGGCGGTAGACCCGAAACTCAGTTCTTGCAGTTCGTGAAGAACACAGAAAATGCTAAATTTGGCCAAAGTTTTTCATTCAATCGACAATTTAATTACTACCCATTCATCAGATGTGTTATAAAACCAAAACCCATTATTTACACAATGATTTTAGCATCATAGACAACCTAAACAACCAATTTAAAGGTTAAAAATTTACTATTTGTACTTTATGTTCATATTTTGATATATTTAACGTAATCAATCATTGTGAACTCGTTTCTTAACCAAATTAATCCGTTTAAGTTTCGTTCTTTTTGTTTTTTTTACATGCATAAACATAATCAACCATCCATTTACCGATTAACATGCAATTCAAGCATAATTTTTCATAAATATAAGTCATATTCATACATATATCGTTCCTCTATAAGTTTCAGAACTTCAATTTAAGGTATAATCTCATGAATTAACTTAATTAAAAAAAATTTATAACATCATATAGTAGACTATACATGCATTTAAACAATTATAAGCAACTTCCAAACAATTTACACATAAGGTTCCATTATCAGAGAACTTACAGAATACATTCATGGAAGAATTTAAAAATATAATTAAAGCTTGGATTTAAGGAATTACCTTGATTAGTAGTCTAGATTAAGCAAGATGATGAGATAAATCCTTCTTTCAATTCTCAAATCGTCTCAAAATTCTCTCTGTATTTCTCTAATCCAACTTAGCAAAAAAAATAAGAATGCTAAAAATGAGAGTACATTAATCTTAATCTGATGAGTGGGTGTCAGTTAATCCTATAATGGGTTAACTGACTCCAACCCCCACTAAGGCTTCGTTTGTTTAGCACTTTTATTCCTCCTTTCTAGTTTATTTTAATAAATTGCTTACAATATAGTTTAATGTCACATTTTTAATTAACCAAATAATCTTATTAAAATCAATTAGATAAAATAGAATAATACCACATTAAATCACATTGTCACATAATTAAAATTCTCCTTTATTAATTATGACAAATCATTAAATCTCTAATAAATTATTAAATTAATTAGAAAAATAATATGCTTATCTAAATAATGCATTTAATCAAATAAGCTCAATTAAATACATACTTTGAATATAAAAATTCTCCACATTAATTTAACTAATGTAACACATATAATTAAATTAATCTACCACAAATTCATCAATTAATTATTTAATTCAATAATTAAATCTTCGAAAAATATTTATTTAATTCAATAAATATTTAAATTAAATTACAAAAATCTCGTTCGTCACAGAACTCTTGCATTTTGGTGGTTCAAGAGGAATTCAAGAAGGAGGGAGAAAGTGGAGAGTTACTTGAAGTTCATTGCTAAGAGGAGAAAAATATCAAAGAGGTATCATCCTAGTGTAACCCTAATTTTATAACATAAGTTAGTATACTTTGTTTCTAGTAGAGAAATACATGCTTGGCTGTGGGAGTTTTACTTGTGGTGGGATCATGAAGGATCCGAAAGTATAAGGATGGATATTGTAAGGAGAATATGTTATTTGCATACTTTGTAAGTGATGTCATGTCTAAATAAACAAGAAAAATACATGTGGGCTTAAAATATATAAAAACTACTTGAAAACATCAGACTCATGTTGAATGAAATAAAATGTGTAAGCTCTTTGTTTGATCTAAAGATCTTATGTTGAATATCTATGAAATACAAGTACAACCTAAGTGGAATCATCGAAAACGGAGTTATAAGGAACGTATAACGAATCATTTAGTAAAACATATCGAAATAGAAACCCTAGCCCGTAGAATGAACATTTTTGGCTTGATAAATATTGTGGATAATTATTTAAAAAGTTGAATATTGAAAATAGGTGAGTTTAGGAGATAATGAAACAAATTTGAACTCATTTGGATATAAAATGAGGAAGTTATGGTACATTGAATAAAAAAGGGACAAAAATCAAAATGCAAAAAAAATCAACTTGGGCATTCTACTGGGACGGCGTTGTAATGCTGCTCCTAAGCCAAAATCCGGTGCTGCAGTGCCATGTCAGTTTTCCAGTTGACCCGGATCCATGTCAAACCGGGTCGGGTCGGGTCGGGTCAAACGGGTTAAAAAAGATTTTTTTAAAAAAATAATAATTAAAATATATTAATAATAAATAATGAAAATAATATTAAAAGATTATTTTAATTATACATCAAAAAGTTACTTTAACTATGATTAAACAATTAAAATAATTTGAACTGTGAGTTAATAATATATAAATAATTTTGGACTAATAAATGGTAAACAATTAAAATAATATTAAAGATTATTTTAATTGTAAGTTAATGATATTGAAGGTCACTTTAATTGAAAGAGAATTGTAAATTAATTATGGATTAATGAAGATTAAATAATTAAATAATATTAAAAGTTATTTAATTGTGAATTAATGAAATGTAGAGACAACTCTAATTATAGATTAAACAAATAAATTAATAACTTAAATTATTTGATTTGTGGACTAATAAAGTTGGATTATTAATTAAGAAAATTATTTAAAGAAGTGATTAAATATTAACAATTAATGTAAGGATACTTTACTTATGTAATAAGACATGAATAAATAAAATAAAGTGTGAACAATTAATTAAACAAATAAAATATTTAATAGATTATTTTATTTGTAGTAAATGGAGTAAATGTGCATTAATTATGAATGCTAATAGAGGAAATAAAGGGAGTGACGACCAAAAAATTAATTAATTAAATAAAATAAGAGTCGATATGTAATACCTTGAATATTTATGAGGCTTATAAATACAATCGTATATGGTTAGAGGTTAATTTAGTAACCTAAAACTAGGTATCGAGAAGTTTAAAACCTTAAACCCTAATGAGATTCGAATTTTGTGCTTAAATAAAGATCGAAATGATATGTCGAAGTAGGTGTTTTGTGATTTTATTATGTAAACGATGAATTAGGTCCAATAAAATTTTTCTCTGAAAAACGTCGTGCCTGACACGTCTTGCTTAAAAATAAATTTTTCACCAAAGAACTTGTTGGTATATTCGTTTTTGATAAGCTGCTTTGTCATGCTTACGCTTACAAGCTGCTTTGTCGTGCTTACACTGACAAGTTGCTTTGTCGTGCTTACACTGACTAGCTGCTTTGTCGTGCTTACGCCTGGCATACGCCAGCTTACGTCTGACACACGCTTGGCACAAGCACGTCACAATTACCTTTTTACCCTAAGCTTTCCTAGCCTATAAATAGCCCTTCATCTATTCATTATTTCCTACCATTTCAAAAGCAGTTCAAGAGAAAAAACACTCTATATTTATATTCTGAGAGATATTGTGAGATAAAAATTATTTTTGAAGTATCGAAACGCTAAGCGATTGGAAGTAAAGCTAGCAACTACAAGAGGTATTACTCTAGTGGTTATTGTTTTCATTTTTCTTTATATATTTAGTAAAAATATACTTTTATAAGCAGTTATAATGCTAAAATTATCTCAAAAATAATAGTCGAATATTTATTTTATAAGCAGTTATAATGCCCGATTTATTTCAAACATAGTAAACGAATATTCATTTTGTAAGCAGTTATAATGCCCAAATTATTTTAAGTATATAGTACAAAAGTCCTATTTACAAGCAGTTATAATACCTAAATTATTTTAAGTATATAGTACAAAAGTCCTATTTACAAGCACTTATAATGTTCGATTTATATCTCTTATATATTACAAAATGTACGTTTATAAGCAGTTATTATGTCCAATTTTTTTCAAGTATTTAGTAAGAATATTCATTTTATAAGCAGTTATAATGCTCAATTTATTTTAAATATGGTTGAAAAAATATTCATTCTATAAACAGTTATAATGCTGAAATTATTTCATGTATAGTAGAAGAAGTCTTAATTATAAGCGTTAATTGTTAATTATTAAACGTTTAACTAGTTATGTACGCCAATAATTGTATAGGATTTACGATAAACATTTAGACAGTTATATTAACTGTAAAAGATATACGAGGCAAGTCTTCTAACCTTGTTACATTTAAGCAAGTCTATTACATCTTGCTATCAATTATTGTGAAGTTATTGCTTCTTGTTCAACATAGCTTAAGAAATGAATCATTATTCATATATTGTTTATTCGAGCGTAAATTGTTGTGTCAAACCAAATTATTTTGGTACGACATCTTATACTGAGAAATGGAACACCTTGATGTAAGGTGAACTGAAACACCTTGATATAAGATGCCAGTAAATGTTGATTATATATCGATACAAAATTGTAGGATGATATGCATACTCCTAGGATATTGGTGAGGCGGATCCCCTACCAGATATCCGAAATCAAACTTTCTAAGTCATTGAAGACTGATAGAACTGATTGAAACACATGGTTCATGTACAGAACCCTCAGTTATACATCTTTAAAATCTTTCAACTCAAACACGTTGTGTTTACGTTTTCAAATAAACTTGTTGAGCATTTGTAGCTCATTCTTACATATAATCTCTTTTGTAGTCTTAAATGGAAATCCCGAAACTTCAGGGACGAATACAAGAAAGGGACCGTGTTAATTAGTTTTACCTTATCGTTTGTATAAATTTAAGTCTTTTAAAGGCTTTGTTGTAATAACTTAATACTAAGAACGATGTAACCGAACTTAACGATATGAAATATATTATCATCCATTATTATATCGAATGCGTTATACTCTGATGTTTTAATTGTTTAGAATAGTTGTACTAAGTTAATACAGTATCCATACGAATTATACATCTGAATGAGGGTATTTGAATGATATTGAGAGTTCTATAAGCTCTGGGGTTACACTTAATGAGCGCCGGTAAGGTGCCATCTTTACCGGAATGCGCCCCTCAGTTCTAGGGACAATCTTATCATTAATACTGTGAATGTCAGATAGATAAGAACTATTGATATGAAAGAGATATACATTAGATATAAATATATATATATATATATATATATATATATATATATAAATATATATCCAAGTGAGGGTATCCAAACACAGTTAACGTTCTGATGATAACTATTATCTGTTATGGGATACTGTGAACCTTGGATAGTTCGAAGTTATATATTATGGAATATCTAATAGGTGGTTAACTAGTTAAGCTTGAACACCAGATCTAATATAGAGGTATAAAGGTTTAAGTTGAAGATATAGAAGTCATTTTAACTATGTTAGATTAACATTATTGGCAATATCTAGAAAGTTCTGACGAGAAAAGGGGTTAGGTCATCTAATTGCGCGTCGTTTTAACGGAAAGCCCCCTCTTTCCTAGGAACTAACTGGTTGCTAATACCGCAAGTCTCAGATAGATAAATGAAGATTTATTTTTAAGTTTTTTAGGACTTATTTGTAATAAGAACAAGTTATCTGGGAATGTTGTAAAAATGAACAAATGATATTTTATAATATTATCACTTTTTCGCACTTTACTCTGATTATTAGAAGTCAAGATTTCTATAGCATTATGTAAAGGTTGTACATGTGAGCACGAAATCCGACCTGGCTAAAAGAAGCTAGCAGGTTGATTTCGGGGGCGTGACACGATATATTTGTGAACCCTAATTGTATGAGACTAGTATGTTAAATCAATTAGGTTTATATTTGAGGTTTAATAGAGATTAATCGTTAGATGATAATGATGAACATAGGTTGTTCAAAGGATAAGGAGTCAAGGTCGAAAAAAGTCGACTACGTAGGCAAGTACCTAAACTTGTACTCTTATTGATCGTGCAAGTGAATTATTGGATAGAACGATTCTTGTGTTATCTATATTCATGGATATTATTGTTTATACTCTGAAACTTGATTTAAATCATAATTATATTCTTGAATGATTCTTTGAACCCTATTGCCAGCATTGAACGTATTAATTGTTCCTAAATGTGTTGAGAAGAGTGTTTATGCCATTTGATTCGGCTAGACTAATACCATGAATTAGAAAGCGATCTAAACCAATTGCTTTGGTGCAGACTCTTATAATCTACTGAGATGAACAACTCTCATAGAAAGGGAAACTCTATAACGTCGGGAGACTGACACGCACGCGAACAATATGTTTGAATGTTATGCATAACATAGGGTATTTTAGGCTGATCACTTACTGTACTTGTTTATATTGTGGGTTATCAGTGTAATACTATTAATTCAAGTAGAAGTTCTTGGCCCATAGCGAATACTCAGTATTGAATATTCATTCACTTGGAAAGGTTAAAATCTTGAATTCTTCTGATAATCTTTCGGTCCATAGTGACCCATCTGTAATAGTAATGAACATAAATGGAACTATTGAAACTTACTTTGTTCACAATATTCATACTTAATTTCCTGTGATATCTACGAGCGTTATAACCCTTGAGATTATGTAACTTCACTCTTGATCACTCATTTTTACTGTATTATTATACTTGCTGGTCAAACTTGTTGTTCATTATTGCTTTCCTTAAAACATTTCAATTAAGATAGAACAAGATGAAAGTTCAAGAAAAGATAAGGGTAAAGGCAAGGCAACGAATAACTTTGTTCTTTTATGTTAGGATTGTGTTCTTTAAATATACTAAGACTTATTAATTCTATGAGACTAAGTTATGTGATGTATTAGTAATGGTTTCGAGACTTGGGACAAGAATATTTATACTATATCAACGTAATTATTTATATTATTTCGCTATAAGTTAATATTAGTATGTTGTATGAGATGGATCGTGAAGCACCAGATTCGAGGTACATGTATCTGAATTTAGGGGCGTCACAACTACTGTTGCTGGTTCAGGTGTAGCAATCAGCTCCTCACTCACCACATGAATATCTCTAAATTCTTCTTCTTCTGACATCATACAATCAAATTTAATAACTTAATTAGTACCTTGCAATAAAAATATATTTTTTATTATTTCTTTCGATGAATTTTCTCAATTAATCTGTTAAAACTCTATCTGAGTTTATCTCTTTATTATCTTCACTAATTTCTTTAAGGTTATATTCTAAGGTATTCCCACCTAGGGTTTATAACATACAGCTCTAATACCAACTTGCGACGCCCAAACATCTATATACTTTTAAACACAAGATATCATGTTTATGGTACTACTCATTTAACACATCTATCTAGGAATTTCTTAAAGACATAAGGTAATTACAATATTCTTACAATAGGTCTTAGTCTACTCATAGGTTCTTAAACCATTACAAATACAAAATATAATATCATCTAAAAATTTTACATCATTACTAATCTTAAAGATAATGTGACGCCCCCACGTCCGTGTACTTTCAAACACAAGATATGGTGCTCAATGTACTACTCATTCAACACATCTATTTATCCATTCTTAAAGACATAAATATAATTACTATATTATTACAATATGTCACAGACTAATCCTAAGTTCTAAGACCTTTACATATTCAAAACATAATATTAATGAATATTACATCAGTACTAATACTATTACATAAAACAAAACATCTTCTATTCATTTACTTTTCCTTTTCCTTTATCTTTCTCGGAACCTTCGGCCTGCTGGGCTTAGCTGAAACATTTAATTTAAGCAAGAGTGAGTAACACTTGCTCAACAAGTAAAAATAGTTGAATAAACAACAACATCATGAATAGAATTATCTTTCTCTTAAATTTTCAACAATTGAATAATAATTGTGAAGCAGCTCGAATAAAATAGGAATAAACAATTTCATTTAACTTCAATTAAGAACTTACATGTTGATAGGTCATAAAGAGCGAGAACTTTTTCATTTCATCTCAAAAAGGTTAAACAGTACTTCAAATATAAACCGCCAAAATATTTAGCAATCACAAAGACTAAAAAACATTTTATACGAGCACATTAGGGAATCATCCTATTGTACTCTATATTGTGCAAAATATTTAATTTAAAACGACTATATGCGTTTGGTTTGACACCACCTATGCCTTGTCAGAATTTTCCGACTAAAAATATCCTTAATATTAAGGTTATTCATCTCAGACTTATCATCAGAGTGCGCACCAAAATAATTTGGTTTAGAAAATATTCTCGAAGAATATTATAAATTCAATAAATCATCTAAGTATTTGTCTAGCCGAAACAAATGGCAGAAACATACTTCTTAACACAGTTCATGAATAAACAGAACATTAAAAGCTTTAACAGTTCAACAATGGAACAGTTCTTTCAAGGCACATAAGTGCGGATAATTGCACACAACCAAAAACTTAAGCAATTTCAAAAACTAACGTAGCTAAAGAACTTGCACAAATATATAAAATTTGCGTAAGTTAGAACTTGTCTGGCTTATGCAACTCTTCTTTTGTTACGCTGATAAACCCTTCCAAATATTTACCTACAACAAACGTAAGGATTTGCTTAATTAAGTTAATTGTTATCTCTTAATAATTATCGTCGGTGTTAAACATAACCTAAACCAATAATTATTCTTTTAACTTAATCCAATCTTAATTGTCCCCTCACATTATTTTAAAAATATTTCCATAAAAATATGCGATTAACCTTTACTTAGTCCCATATGTCTCATATCATCATGTTTTAGCCAATAAAAATTATATTAACAATTCTCAACTTTATTTTAATTAAATATTTTACCTCCTCGTAACTCTATTTTGTTCATTAAGCCTCCTTAACCATTTTATAATTTTTTTTCTCTTTTGGCCCCACATACTTCAAAATATTCAACACGTAAAAATAATTTTATTATAATTTTTCAGCTTTATTAAGTATTTTTAAAAGGGCCATTTAGGTTCAAAATTTAGCAATTTTCAAAATTTGTGTTTAATTTCAAAAATCACCAAAAAATTTTAGTATCTTATACACATCAAAGTGAACTTTCAGATAAAATTTCATAATCATCTGAGTTGTAGAACTCAAGTTATAGTAGTTTTAGTTTCTAAAACCCTAATATTCGATTGACCATATCTCACTCATCCGAAGTCGGAATACGTTCATTTTCGGATATGAGTTTCGTTATACTATATAGTTTGATTATCAAAAGGCATTAATTTATTTCAATGGCTAAGTGGATGAAACTGTCCATAGAAATTTAGGGCAGAATGATTTTCCAATATTTACTACTTTTGTAGAAAAATCACTATAAATAATCTACAAGGTATTTTTGTGAAATTCTTGTGGGAGTGTTTAGAGGACTCATAAATCTATCTAGAAACATTAACCACACTCAAAAATTTGCTATAGAATGAGATTTATGGTCGTTCAATTTTCATGTTCTATTTTTAGGTTTTGCAGTTTTCCAACTTTCATGCTTTTATTTTTTTTTTATGCATGATAACACAAAACAAATCGCATAACTCCATCAAAACCATCCTTATACCATCGGATCTACCATGATGCTCATCACAAATAACAACAACAACTACAACCAACAATCAATAATATAAAGCTTAAAGAAAATGGTTCTATGGTTTATGGTTATACCTTTTTGGTTCATTCTTTCTTGGCTTGGCTATAGATTGTTAGCCTTCTTCTTCCTTCTCCTTCAAAATTCGACTCTCTCTCTCTTTTCTATCTCGCAAGCTCTTTTGCTCTTAATTTTTCTTACTATTTTGCTCTTTAGCTTTCTTAGTTAAATGAAATGAAGTAAAGGTTGCAAGTATACTTGGACTGGGTATTTATAAGAAAAACTTGGAAAAGGTTTACAAGTTGGTCACTAGGGTTTGGTCTCTCTATGGTCAACTCCTTCTCTTATCTTATTCCTAATTGGTTCTACTAGATTACCTTGATCATCCATTTAATTAGGACAAAGCAAGGTTTCGGCTTAAACAAAGTGGAAAACAAGATCCACTTTTTGAAGGATAGGATGGGGAGTTGCTACGAGTTGTTAAAAAGTGAAATGAAGACTTTGAAAGTAGTATGCACTCAAGCCAATCATATTTGATATGATGTAGCATATACTTTGTAATCTTATTCATTTATTAATAAAAGTATTAAAGGCATTTTACATTATCTACATGGTGCTGTTATATATTAAATGTGATAAACCCATAGTTTTGAGCAATGCTTTTAGAATCATGATAGTGATCATGCTAATGAGATCTAAATTCAAGATAGCTCACAAACTAAAATTGTTCCTGATCGTTGGATTACTAAATTGGGGATTCGTGAATCCGGATAGATTAGTACATACGTTGCTTGCTCTAGGAAGAGGATGATTGATCTCATAATCATTTGTGTGAAGACACTAAAGCAAGTATGTAGGTGCTTATTGGAGAATAAGTTCACTGAACGTGACTCGCTAAGGAATACCTAATGGAGTTTTACTCGGCTGTCAATAGGAATTCCTCTAGTGATAGTAGTACAAGTGATCCTTAGACTTGAGATCATCATAGTATCTTGTGTATGATAAGTTATACTTTGACATGTCTCTTAAGACCTTTAGGGTATATCAAAGGGTATGATTGGGTATAATAAGTTGTACATGGAGATAGGTAAATGATCAATAAAGAATCTACCACGTCTAGTAAAAGATGTGAATGTCCTATGTGATTCGATAAATGATAACTCAGTAGTCCTTGGCCAAGGCAGAATGAAATTAGAAAGGAGTTTCTAATTTGCATTATTTAGAGTTGTGCATTTGGGAATCGAAATACATATAATTAAATAAAATAAGACTTGACAGAAATTCCATGTCTTATATTTAATTGGGACATTGTATGGTAGAAGGATTGAATTATACGGTAACTATTTACTCAAAGGTTCTTTTGTGATTAATGTTGAAATCTATATTATCTAGAAAGTCGTTGATCGCTAAGGGGGCTTACCCTTATTGTATAATAAATATTATTTATTTAAATGAATTAAATAGTTTTATTTATTTATTTAAATAAAATTAGAATTGTTCTAATTAATTTATTCACAACCGGTTTAATATGGAGAACCTAAAGGGTCACACCGCAAAAGGAACATATTTATTTAAGAAGTAAATGGCATAATTATAATAATAAGTTAAGTGTATTTAACTTAGTCTATGGAAATAGAATAAATTAAATAGCTTAATATTTATTATTTAATATTTTAGAAATATTAAATATAAATTAATAAGAGGAGTCTTATTATTATTATTACTATTACTATTATTTAATTCCTAATAGGGATTGGGAATTAATTAATAGAAGTACTCTCACATGAATTCCTAATTGGATTAGGAGTTTAATTTAATTAAAGGAGTTTAATTAGAATAGAAACCCTAATCCTAAATAGTTTAGGGAAGGGTTTTCCTACATCTATAAATAAGAGAAGTCTTATCATAGATTAGGGTTACACACTCTTGCATAAGAATTGTAGAGAGTACTTACAATTTCTATAGAGATAGAAATTAGGGTTTTGCCAACACGCATCTTCTTGAACAAGTATTCTTCCTTGGTGGATCACCTCTAGAGGCCAAACACTTGGGTGGCTAACGTTGATCAAAGGAAGGAATTTAATCGGTGCAATTCAAGGAGAACGCGAAGGAATTGGAGGTGAACTTGTACCTGAGGAAGCTAGAATTCTACAAGGGTATAATTCTTATTCTCCATCTCTTTCGTTTAATTAATAATTGTGTATAAAGAAAGATCATGGTGATGGTTTGTATAAAATTTTAAAATCTGATTTTATCGCGCTTCCGCTTTATTTATGTAATTTGATTGCATGTTCGCGTTATACAAACCTAACAGTGGTATGAAGAGCCAAACTTTATGCGAATTAGTAATTGTTTTGATTCTGTATATACATTGATATGTGTTTAGAACAATTTAATTGGGCATAATTGTTTGTGTAAAATTATTATTTTTTTATTATTTTATTATTTTTGTAAATTAAAATAAAGGAGTTTATTTTGATTTAGAATTTGATTAAAAATAAAGGAGTTTATTTTTATTCAAAAAAAAAATTGGATAAATTAAAATAAAGAAGTTTATTTTGATTTGGAATTTGATTAAAAATAAAGGAGTTTATTTTATTCAAAATTGGATAAATTAAAATAAAAGAGTTTATTTTGATTTGGAATATGATTAAAATAAAGAAGTTTATTTTAATTGAAATTGGATTTCTTGATAACTAATTAGAGTTAGAATTGAATTCCATGATAACTAATTGGAGTTTAAATTGGATTTTATACTAACTAATATTGCCCATTAAATGATATCAATGCATATATGGAATGATTTTATTATTCATGGGATGAATGTTATTTATTGATACATATAGAGATATGTATGATAATAAATAGGGATTGATTATGGACTATTGACCAATGTGTGATTGGATTTATTTTAGTGGATGTTTGAATGTATGGGTTTTTAATTGGGTTCTTAATTTTTCTTACTATTTTGCTCTTTAGCTTTCTTAGTTAAATGAAATGAAGTAAAGGTTGCAAGTATACTTGGGCTGGGTATTTATAAGAAAAACTTGGAAAAGGTTTACAAGTTGGTCACTATGGTTTGGTCTCTCTATGGTCAACCCCTTCTCTTATCTTATTCCTAATTGGTTCTACTAGATTACCTTGATCATCCATTTAACTAGGACAAAGCAAGGTTTCGGCTTAAACAAAGTGGAAAACAAGATCCACTTTTTGAAGGATTGGATGGGGAGTTGCTAGGAGTTGTTAAAAAGTGAAATGAAGACTTTCCTTCCCCCCTTAGCTTTTTTTTTTCATTACTTCATTTGCTAGCCAAAATCTCCCAATACTTTGATCACATGGACTTTGATGCTTGGACTTCTTGTTTGGGTCTCTCTTTGGGCCTCTCATATGCTGGATTTAGCTTGCACTATATTTTATGTTGGGCCTCAATTAAATTATATTTGGGCTCCCTAACTTCTTCTCTTGGACTTCCCTAATTGGATAGCATTTGGGCTTGCCAATTGGTTTGATTTTTAGTTAGCTTTCCTAACTCATCCGATTAGCCAAAATATTGACGTTTATGTTTCGTACTTTTAAATAGAGATTAGATCTTTATCCCTCGTATAAACGCTATAACGTAATACGAAAAGTCGTAAAAATAAAAAGTGTTTTCTGTGTGAATAGTGTTTTCGCATTATTTCTTGGAAAATTTTTATTTTCTTATTCCAAACAGCAACACCTATACTCAATCACATAACACATAATAATATCCATAACACTTCATTTTATTAGATAATATTCGTAAACCTAATTACAAGGCTAAGCAATATTCACAATCGTTATATTCTTTCCCCTTATAAGGATTCCGTCCCCGAAATCATAATACATGGTTAAACAAAAAGATGGCAATAATTCTTCTTCATTTTATCTTCGAGTTCCCACGTAGCTTCTTCAATGTTGTGATTCCTCCATACTGCCTTTACAAAAGGTATTATTTTACTTCTTAAGACTTGCTCTTTCCTATAAATTATCTAAATCAGAATTTCTTCATATATTAAGTCTTTTTCAACCTGAATATGTTCATATTCTATTACGTGTTTATAATTCTGCTTATAAGGTCATCAGACTGACACATAGAACACATTATGAATATGCTCCAGCTCAGGAGGTAAGGCTACTTCGTTGGTGATGAGTGGGTTTTATACCTACGAATTCGGTGCATTCGGGCTTGTAATCTTATTTATTCTCAAGTGTTTTTTCGTTACTTGTTATGCATTTTATTGTGTTTTTATAGGTTACATCACATGTGAAGCGGGACTGGACTTTTTGGAAAGTAAGTAGCAAAAAAAGATCAAAAGGAGGTTGTCTGCCACGTTGGCGCGGCAGCGCCAGGTTTTGTTCTTCAGAAGGCGCTCTGCTAAGATGGCACGACAATGCCAGATATAGGCTAAATCCTGGCGCGGCAACGCTAGATCGACTGTAGGAATTTTTAAGTTTTTGTTACTACTGAGTAATTTGAAGGGGTTTTGGATTGCTATTTCTTGGAAGGTTAGGACTTCGTTTGGGTGGTAAAAATACATGTTATTAGACATATGGAGATACACTTTTTGCTGACCCTGAAGTTGAACAAAGATTAAAGACTTGAAGCACTTTCGCTAGCACGAAGGAGGAACAAGATAGAAGGCTAAGAAGGAGAATCAATATTGCTCACAACAATTTTTATCTCTCTTCTTTTACTATTTTATTTTGTAAATTCTTGGATGATGGATAAATTGTGGATGATGACTATTATTTCAATTATGAACTAATTTATAATTTAAGATTACAATGGAACTTGATGTGTAGATAAATTAAATTGCTTCCTTATTGGTTATTGTTGATTATACTTAGATTGTCTACTATATCTTGCGCTTAATTGATTAATTACCTGATCAATAATTACTTTAGTAATCTATATGAAATTGAGAGATGGAGTATAGATTTAGACTTAGATATAATAGCATATGATTGTGTTTTTTGCTTAAGTTGGGAGTCATAATTTGTGTATAGGATAGAGATATACCTATATGTCGTATGTAATCTAATGAGAACATGCGTTTGAGATCCTTGTTAATTCTGATTTACATAGAGATATAGTGTATTAATTAACTAAGATGTTCTTTCTAATTCTATTCTTTATTGGATTTGGAAAGATTTGTTTATAAGATCATCAAGAGGTGCTTATGAATACTGATGAGTTCTTGGTTAACAATCTAGTATAGTTGATGTAATTTAACAGGAAGTGATAAAATTGAAGCAAAACATCAAAATAAGTTATAATCTTAAGCCTTTAAATCTGAATTCAATTTATTAGTAATTAGTGATTAGTTACTTTAGTTTAGTATATTTTCAAAATTCAACAACTTTGCATTATTTGTTTAATAAAATTAATTTAATATAAAATTAGTAGTTCATAGTTATTAGTCGCAATTCTTCATGGGACGATACCTTGCTTGCCATTATATTGCTATTTGAGCGTGTATACTTGCGTGTATTTGCTAGTACGAAATTAGGCAAACAGTAAGCCACCTTTCCTACCCTTCTTAACACTTCAAAAGGTCCTATAAATTTCGGACTCAACTTTCCCTTCTTCCCAAATCTTATCTTCCCTTTTCAGGGAGATACCTTCAAAAATACGTAGCTACCTACGTTGAAATCTCGCTTCTGCCTATTCTGATCCGCATATTTCTTCTGTCTGTCTTGAGCTGTTATTAGCCTCACTCTTATCAATCTGATAATTTCTGCAGTCTGCTGAACCAATTCTGGTCCAAGTAGTCGACATTCCCCTACCTCATCCAAGTACAAGTGGCGTCCTGCAATTTCTCCCCTATAAAGCTTCATAAGGCAACATGCCTATACTCGCACGATAATTATTGTTATATACAAATTCTACTAAAGGTAGGTGGTTGTCCCAAGTCCCTTTAAAATCCATGACACATGTTCTCAGCATATCTTCTAGCGTTTGAATCATTCTCTCGGTCTGCCCGTCTATTTGAGGATAATATGCTGTGCTCAACCTCTACTACGTTCCCATACGCTCTTGCAAATATGTTTAAAAAATTCGATGTGAAATGCGGATCTCGATCCGACAAAATAGAAACTACCACTCCAAGTCTTGAAATAATTTTGTTGACATAAAGCTTAGCTAAATTGGTCTAAATTTAACCTTATTTTTATCGGCAGGAAATGTGCTGACTTAGTTAAACGATCTACTACAACCCATATAGCGTCGTATCCTTTCTACGTAGTTGGAAGTCCTACCACGAAATCCATCGTGATATGCTCCCACTTCCATTCTAGAATCCCTAAGGTTGTAACAAATCGCTTGGTCTTTGATGTTCAGCTTTGACTCTCTGACAAGTCAAACACCTGCTGATGTAATCTGCGACTTCTCTCTTCATATTTGGCCACCATAAATGCTGTCGGAGGTCTTCATACATCTTTATACTTCTTGAATAAATCGAGTACCTCGAACTATGGGCCTCTTACAAAATTTCCTCTCTTAACTCTGTTACCAATGGTACCTATACTCTTTCTTCGAATCTCAAAAATCCCTCATTATCGAGTTTAAACTTAACCTCTTCTCCTTTTGCAACTCTCTTCCTTATCTTCTCACATTCCTCATCTTGGCTTACTCTGTCCAATAACATTAGACGAGTCTCCATTGTAAACAACTTCTCCTCCGACTCTCCCGAACACTTTACTTATATTTCCATCTTGGACATCTCCTTGATTAACTCTTCTGGAGCCCTTAACATGGACAACTTCTCCGACCCTTTCTACTTAAAGCGTCGGTAACTACATTCGCTTTCCCCTAGTGATATAATATCTCACAATCGTAATCTTTGATTAATTCTAACCATCTCCTCTGCCTCATGTTCAACTCCTTCTGTGTGAACATATATTTCACTTTTGTAGTTTGTGTATATCTCACATTTTTCACCATATAAATAGTGCCTCCAAATCTTTAAGGCAAAAACTACTACTGCCAAATCTAGGTTATGAGTAGGGTACTCCCTCTCATAATCCTTTAACTGTCGTGACGCGTACGCAATGA
The DNA here is from genome assembly GCA_034770075.1 of Aralia elata. Classification (NCBI taxonomy): domain Eukaryota; kingdom Viridiplantae; phylum Streptophyta; class Magnoliopsida; order Apiales; family Araliaceae; genus Aralia; species Aralia elata. Next base: position 150,377 of record JAVJAP010000267.1, on the reverse strand, counting down.
CCTTATCGTACTGCATAAGCACACATCCAAGTTTCTTATGCGACACATCACTATAAACTACAAAATCTCCTGTATCATCTGGTAAAGATAATACAAGCGCTTCACTCAACCTTTTCTTTAACTCTCGAAATCTCTCCTCGCACTTTTTCGACCATACAAACTTCACCGACTTTCTCGTCAAATTAGTTAACGATCCCGCTATCTTGGAAAAATCTTGAATAAATCTTTGATAGAAGCCCGCTAACCCTAAGAAATTTCACACCTCCGTTGGCGTCTTCGGCTGCTCTCAGTTGATCACTGCCTCCACCTTCACTGGATCCACTGATATACTGTCCTTGTCGATCACATGTCCCAAAAATTGGACTCTCTGTAGCCAAAACTCACACTTTGTGAATTTCGCATACAACTTCTCATTTCTTAGTATTTCCAACACCATCCTTAAATGTTCAACATGATCTTCTTGCGTCTTAAAATAGACTAGAATGTCATCTATGAAAACAACTACAAAATTATCTAAATACTTCTTGAACACTCTATTCATCATATCCATAAATACTGTCGAAGCATTCGTTAATCTAAATGACATAACTAGGAACTCGTAATGGCCATAACGAGTCCTAAATGCCGTCTTACGTATGTCTTCTCCTCTCACATTCAGCTAGTGATACCCGGTCCTCAAATCTATCTTTAAAAAATATTTCGTGCCCTTCAAATGATCAAAGAGAGCATCGATCCTAGGCAATGGGTACTTATTCTTGATCATTACTTTGTTCAACTCCCGATAGTCGATACAAAGCCTTAACAATTCATCATTTTTCTTCACAAATAACACTGGTGCTCCCCACAGAGACACGCTCAGTTGAATATACTTCTTATCTAGTAACCCTTACAGTTAAACCATCAACTTCTTCATCTTTACCGGTGCCATCCTATATGGGGCCCTCAAAACCGGTGCCGTCCTGGGCACTACTTATATAACAAATTCGATCTCCCTATTTGGCAGAAGACTTGGCAACTCCTCTGAAAATACATCCGTAAACTCTTTTACTACCGATTTCTGAACTATTTCTGCTCCCACTCTCTGGGTATCAATAACGTGGGCCAAATAACCTACACATCCCTTCCTTAACAACTTTTTAGCTTGTATCATCATCAGACAACGAGAGTGTCTAGGCGATTTACTACCATAAAACTCAACCTTAGACTGATTCATAGTCTGAAGGTTTACACTTTTCTTCTGGCAATCTGTCATTGCCTTGTGGTTATACAATCAGTTCATTCCCAAAATTACATCGAACTCTCCCAACTTAATTGGAATTAAATCTACAGGCAACTTACGACCCCGTATATCTCCACAACAATTCCTATGAATATGATTAACGGGGATTACTTCCATATTCGCAACTTCTATGTTTAAGGGAGACTCTAGTTTCTCTAGAGATAAATTTAATTGCTTAGCAAAATCACATGATACTAAAGCACAGGTAGCACCTTAATCAAATAATACATATGCATTTATATCATTAATCAGAATGATACCTGAGATTACATCTTCGGATGCCATTGTATCTTGGACCGTCATGTTGAAGGTCCTGGTTGTGATACCCCCAAATTCAGGTATCAATACCTCAAACTTGGTGCTCACGATCAATAACATCCACTCACCTTTAATCAACATATGACAACTAAATGCGGAATAAATAATCATTTATTGATCATTTTAAAAGGTTTACAAATGGATCCCAAGATCTATAACCTTATATAATACATCACAAGTTCCAAAGTAGCAATTTGAACTCATGTTACATAACTATTACGTAATCGAAACATTGATACATAAGTCCTGTTCATCCGAAGTCTAGTACTTCATCTTCTCCTTGCCCTTATCCCTGGCCGAGCACCCGGGTTTAACTATAATATTTCATGATATAGCAAGGGTGAGCAACGAGTTTGCTCAGCAAGCTTAAAATGAATAAGAGGTATATCATGAATGGCTATGAACAATTGTAATGTCCAGGAAATTTTAAACATTGTATCAATTTATTTTGATATATGAAATTCGTCTTATTTAATTTTACAGATTTAATTGAATCCATGTTGGTATTATTATTTAATTATATAAATATATGACCCAATAATTTTCTTTGCACTAAAGGGACTCACTAATAGTTCGAATAAATTAGTGAGTTAACCCTAAGAATTGATTTGCAAGAAAAATGGGAAAAATTAATTTATTTTACTATTATCGGATTTAAATAATTCGCATGAAGAATTATTGTTGAAATAAATATTATAAATAATTAATTAATTGAATTATTTAATTCAATTTTAATATTGGGAGCATAGTGTTAATAATTTTAATAAACAAGTTGGGCTATTTTCTTTTATTGACCCAAATTTTATAGGGCTGAGCCCAATTTCCTTTTTAATTCCTATTGGACCGTTTCCTATTTTATTCGCCCGACCCAACCCCATTGGGTTGAGCCCAATCTCCTGCCGGGTTAAATCATGTTGCAATCGGGTTTGGGGGAAAAGAAAATCCATCTCTGTGAAACCAATTTGGGAGCAGAGCTGGGTTCAAATCACAGTCTATTGACCTAAGTTCGCAAAATTCGACCGAGCAAAGGAGGGATTGGGGAGAAGTAGGGGTCGCTAGGGCTAGCGTGTCGGCGACAGTGTGAGATGACCGGCCATGTGAGGTGGGAATCGAGCCTACCAACCGACGACTACCAAAGAGCGACCAGCGGACAAGGCGGGGAGACGTGGGCGACCGAGCAACCATAGTATGGACCAAGGGTTCCAGAAATCTGGTGAGTCAACCGACGGGACCACGCGGCTCGAGGTGCCAGCCGAACCCAGCTGGGAAATGATGGGAACCGTCAGTCGCTGCCTCTTACCTACCGACGATCAAAGGTGCGATTAATTGGGGTAATACCCAGCAATTGGGTAAATTTTCTTCTATAAATTGGGCACCCAAAACCCTAACCCGAGCTGCTAAAATTTTCCTTTCAAATTAGAGAGAGAGGAATTGCAGAAAAGAAAGGGAGCAGGGGAACTTGCCGTGAATGTTCGCCGGCTTTGTTTCTTACTTTGGGAGGAGAAGGAGGACGGCGTTTCGGTCACGCTCAAGGTATAACAGTGAGCCGCTATGGTTATTTGATTTGCTTTCCTTTTCTTTCTTTCCTTTTGTAATTGGGTTGTGTTGCTCGATTGTATTGGTTTGTATTTCTTTGGTTTTGAGAATCTATGTATTGAAGAACCTTAAGGTTCTGGCAGTTTGAGTTGTACCGAGAATAAACTAGCGTTGTGTTCTAAGATGCATAGCCTATGTTTGTTGTAATGCCTGACCAAATTGAGTTTCATTTTGGTGTTTAAACTGTCCTCTGTATGGTATTGGGTTATACTGTGTGCCTTCTTTGATTTGGGAAATCTGGACTCACAGAACCTTAAGGTTCGGGTAGCCTAAATTTGGTATAGGAATGGACCAATGTTGGATTGTAGAGTGCCCCATACGTGTTTGTTATAATGCTTGAGTCAGTTTTTGTTGCAGGTTGGTGTTCAATGTTGCCGATTGACAGTCTTGTTAGATGCAGAACACAATCCTTGGCTGTGTATAGAACTTGAACTCAGTGTTGTCATAGGAATCTGTTTAGGATTTTCCTGTTGCGTTGATTGGTAATACTGGTTAGTTGAAGTAGAAATTGCAGGGCTTGTATAACATGGTTATTGGATTCGGCAGTAAAGAATAAAATGGGACTATTACCCTTAATAAACAACAACTGTTTCTTTTTCCAAATGGGTCATGCAATTCGTTAGTTATTCAAATAGAAACAACTAACAAGTGAAGTTTAACTATTGTCTCATGTTACACTATTGGCTTGATTACCTGTTCATTATTTGAATTAATAATACACTAATTGATTTATTGATTATTTAACCGTAAATAACAAATATTTAATTATTATTTAATTAATATTAAATAATAATTAAGTATGAATAAAGTAATTATTTATTATTTTCTCACAAATAATAAATAAAAATAATAAATATTTATTTATTATTTAATTAATATTAAATAATAATTAAGTAGGAACAAGTTAACTAAATAATTATTTGTTATTTATCCAAAAATAATAAATAAAGGTAATAAATATTTAGTTATTATTTAATCTTAAATAATAATTAAGTATAAATAAAGTTAGTAAATAATTATTTATTATTTATCAATAAGTAATAAATAAAGATAATAAATACGTAAATGATAATTAAGTATAAGTAAATAAATTATTTATTATAAATATTTGATTATTATTTAATTAATATTAAATAATAATTAAGTATGAATAAGGTTAGTAAATAATTATTTATTATCTAACAATAAATAATAAATAAAGATAGTAAATATTTAATTATTATTTACTTACTATTAAATAATAATTAAGTATGAATGAAGTTAGTAATTATCTATTGTTGATAAATAAAGATAATAAATATTCAATTGTTATTTAATTGATATTAGATAATGATTAAGTATGAATAAGTTAACAAAATAATTATTTATTATTTATCAATAAATAATAAATAAAGATAATGAATATAGAATTATTAATTAATTAACATTAAATAAAAATAATAAAGTATGAGTATTATTACAAATAAAGATAATAAATACTTATTGATTATTTAACTAATAATTAAGTGTGTGTGAATTAATACATTAAGTATTTAATTAATGTTGAATAAGAAACAGAGAGTAATAATTACTCAATTACCCTTAAAGGTGAATAGTAATTAAGCGCGAAGAAAACTAAATAAGCGACCAATTGTTATTTAGTTGCTATTCTTCCATGATGAATTTATCATTTATTTTATAAGGATTATTAACCCTTATTTGGAGACAAATAAAGGTAATAATCTGAGTAGTCAAAGAATAATTAATCATGATTAACTGTTATTTATAATAGCTAAAGGCCATTAATTAATTTATGTTTAGCTAATTTTAAATAGTAATTAAATGTAGATGATGAATTGTTTATCTGCTAAATAAATAGCAAAAGAAGGTATACCAATGTACCACTATGCCATATTAATTGATAAGTCGACTTTATCCAATGATAAATTGTAGCTGGGCAAACAGGCAAGTTCCCTAACTTCATTCTTTCAGTATATTGAATGCAAGTTCATCTTACTCAACTTTTACATTGAGCAAGTTTTCTATCTCGAAACTTTAATTGTTGCAAGTTTCCTTTAACCCTACTCAATTATATTCGAGCAGGCTATTATTGTGTTGTAGCATGAAGTTTTATTTCCAAGTATGCTTAAGTGGTTTAAATCAATTAATCCACATCGATATTATTGACATCCGCACTCGTGCATTTGAATTCGTACATTTATTAAAGTTCCGAAATTTACGAACTATTTAAGAAGAAGTCTGAACCCTTGTTCATTCAGGCAAGCATGTGAGAATTTATAAAAGCTATCCGAACCAATCAATGGTAAGGATTCTTAAACTGAATGAACACCCCTTTATTATAGGGGAGTACCCCAGGTACCGTATATAAGGTACAAACAACAGAGTTAAATGTTATGCATACACATAGCGTACGCGAGGCTGATCCCCTCAAGTACTTACTCTGTAGCCAGTAACCAAAGGGTCAACCAGCTATTGACTCCTTTGGAAGTTATTGTTCAAAGTCTACTTGATTATCAATTGTTCTAAAAGCAATTATCGTTCTTGCTTCTGATAATTATATTGTTGAATTCTCTTTCTATACTCCATTCATCATGATATATCCTTTATTGTCGTATTTTTAAACTTGCTGAGCAAACTCGTTGCTCATCCTTGCTATATCATGACTTTCATTCCAGCTAAACCCGAGACATCAGGCAAGGGCAAGGGTAAAGAAAAGATAAAGTGATAGGCTTCACGTATCTGATTTTACTTTATGTTTAGTTAGTTGCTTTTAGTGTAATTTGAACCCTGACTACTACTCAGGGTATGTTTGGTGCTATGTATTAAGGTGATTGTATCTTGGGACTAGTAACACCTTTGTAATGAACAACATATGTTTATTATATTCCGCATTTTAGTTACCATATGTTGTTAGAGGTGAATGTTTGTATTGGATCGTGATGACCAGATCCGGGTAGTTGGAGACCCGAATTTGGGGGCGTCACAACAATAACATGTTAGTTCAACAATAAAAGAATTGATAAAGCAACTGAACGATATAATCAAAGTTCGAACGAAGATATGAAGATTGATTATTTACTGCTGAAATCAAAATAGACTATGAACATACTCTAAGGCACTAGTCGCGTTGACTGGCCCTTATTAGGTAACAACAACTAGAATGTGTACGCAAGGAAATCAACCTCTTGAACCTATGAATATGCATACCATATAATTCCGTTCTGTACCGTCTTTCAGATATTTAGGATAATCCCTTTTTATCAAGGGTTTGTTCATTTCAGTCTAAGAATCCATCCCAACAATGGGCTTGGATAGCTGATTAAATTACTTAACAAGCATATGTCTAGCCGAACCAATGGCTTAAACTTTTCTTCGAACAGTTCACGAATATCAGAACCTTAGTTGTCGAAGCAATTTTCTACGACTATATCCAATTCAAAAGCACCATGTGCGAATATTAATAACATTGATGTGGAAAAAATTTAAAACATTTAAACCACTTAGCGTATGCTTGAGAAATGAAACTCAGGCTTAAGATCATGTAAACAACAATTTATAAGAAGCTCAAGAGTTCAGACTTTCAATAAGAAGCATACTATTAAAATCTTGCGATATGTACGAAGTTCAAGGCTAGGAACTTGCAATAAGAAGCGTGAGATTAGAAAACTTGCCTGATCTGCTACTTAACGATTTACTTTACGTTTCTGTTCGATAAGTACCCTACAAAATATGATTTCACTCTTTGATTAGACATAGCTATTGCAGTAATAACATATTTAATAATTAAACATGAGTGACTACCATCGGCAGAGTCCACTCTACGATGGCCGAAAAGGTTCGACTATCATACTTTTCGGTTTATAAATGAGCTCTATGGTCGGAGTGAGACCACTCTTCGATGGTGGAGTTCACCTTACGATTTACCGGGATTGAGAAGCACTCTAAAGTCAAGGAACATCTTTTGGCTGGTTAATCAAAGGTCAAACATGTCTAGGAATATACTTCGGGTCTGGTCGACCCTCTACCGACAAAATTTTGGCTTCGGCTCTAGGTCGGAACTATTCGTAGTTCGGGGGTCTCTTCGGGCTCGGATGTGCTTTGAGTTTGGCTTCGGGAAGCCAAAGGTTTGGGTCTCATTTTTAAGATTTCGGCTTCAGAGTTATGACTTTGGAAGTTGGGTCCAAACCTTACAGATACCAGGGGTTCGGCTTCAGGTCCGATATTGAACTAAACCCGGAGCAAAGGCTATTTCCTTCGAGTTCGACTACAGATTCCACTTCAGGAACCATTCTACAGTCTGGGGTCGGGCAACTACCATTACCTAACCCCATTGCCTAGATCTATGAATTCGGGGTGAGGTGACGAACCTCATCAGACAACGTTAGTCCTTCCGATATTACTAGGTAACAATGATAGGGTCGTTAATACGACTCTACTTTCAGTTACTAACCGGGTCTTTATCTAAATATAGCATGCAGTGCCTACACATCACTCTACGACTCAGAGTTTAACATTACTCTAACATCACAACTAAGCATGCTTGACTCCATCTATAGGGAAACCTAACTCAATAAGGAAGGACTAATACTTAAAGTAAAAGAAAGGGTCTCACCTCTCCGGAGCTTCGTTCTCTAGCTTTCAGCTTATGCTCGTCTCTCCGAACGGCAATAACTCATCTTTAAGATTACTCTTACCTCACACTATCTCTCTTGTATTCGAACTAATAAACTTAGCAAGCTCTATAAGAGAGATCAGGGTCTCTATTTATAGAAGAATCTTTACCCAATCGCCGATCATTACTCAAATCGTAGAACTAATACATAACGGTAATACTCGTTGGTTAAAAGGGATTAGGTGGAAAGCTGCCCAACTCACCCTCCAGCCATGCCCACAGTAATCGGCTGGTTGACCGTTACACGCAAGGTAGGGAGGTAGGCCATTGGCCTAGTGTGGCTGGTTTTACTTTGAACAATATGTTAATACCTTGTATCGGTAACCCCACACTCAGTTTATTAAGGCCAAGTTCTTATTGGGCTGACCGAATAGACTCTGCTAGCTTGGGATTGGTGTGGGCTTACACGTATCGGGTCAGGCATATATATATACTAGTAATTGCCCGTGCCTAAAGGCACGGAGTAACGAAAAATTGGATTAAAATTCGAAATATACTATAGTACCTAAAGACTATTTGCAACCTAAAATAACTTACAATTAGACATAACAATTATCATAATTCACCATACAACCACAATAAATAATACATACTCAATCATCAACACATATCCAACTACCAAAACATCAAGCTAGTCACTACTAATTTCAAAAAAATTCGACAGAGTTTTCTTTAACAATAGATATCCAGAAAAATCTAAAAATTGTCTACAAAACTTACAATCATTAATACATATCCAAACTACCAAAACAACCATCATTCCATATCCAAAATCATCATAATCATGTATAAGTAATTAACTTTATAAACTCATAAAGAATTAATTATTATTTTGTTGATTTAACGTATATCGTATCGTTTTCCACTTTGTATATATAACAACGTGAGGTAACATGACAATAAAGTGTTGCATTAACAGAACTATCTACCCAACCATTTATCAACATTATAATTATAATAAAGTTTTTGTTTGATGCAAAAATAAAATATCATACCAACAGTTGCATCCAACACATTGTTCTATAATAACATGTTCGATCAATAGCATATTGAATTTAACAACTTGAAAGGTATGCTATAAAAAAATCAAAATATGCTTCAAACTACTGGAAAAGGTTGAGATTTCAATATTGATCGATGCTTCAAATTATGGAATGTTCAAACAAATTTAGAGTTTTAAAAAATGAGACCCAACAAAAGATTCAAATTATATGTCAGAACAAAAGCTTAAAGGCTACAAAGCAACATTAAGATTAACAAACTAAAACTCTCAACTACAAAACTGATAAAAAAAAATAAAAAATCATAGTTTCTCAATAATTCAATTGTATACACGGAATCACACTAAAAAAAAATAAGTAATATTAAATTAGACAAACAAATAACATGTTGACAAATCAAACGTTATACATAAAACGAAATTTAAAATTTTTTAAAATCAATAACGTCCAAATCCATTGTTAAAACAGAGAGAAAAAAATAGGATTAAAAGTGATACCAGTTGGCAATATTTTTTATTTGTTCCTTGTCTAAAAAAAAGAAAAAGAATCTATTTAATTTTTTGATTTTGTAGTTATTTTATAATTACTTTTTTTTTATAAGTAAGTTATGATCTTATTTTTAATTTTGTCTCTTTACCATTGATATTTTTTTATGTATTATACATTTTAAATGTATACATATATATATATATATATATATATATATACTCCAAAAAATTATTACAATTTAAAATAAAATATTAAAATAACAATTAATTAAGTAAATGGAGGAAGAGGGGAAGAGAAAACGAAAAGGAACAAAGAGAAATTTGATAAAGAAGAAAAAAAATAAGAAAAAAGAAAAATAATATGTTTTTTTATTCCTGCTCATTTTCTATATTCTCTCTCCTCTCTCCTTGACACGTGACAATTTTCAGCAAAAAATTGGTTGGTCCGACCAAAAAGGACACATTTGTTGCTTTAAAATACTTAGAGGTATTGATTATATATTTCCAAACTTTGAGTATCAAATTGATTTTCGTCCAAACTTGGGGGGACAGTTTTTTCATTAGCCCAATATAATTTTGGCGGGATCCATTGTAAAAATAGAGAGAAAAGAATAGGATTAAAAGTGATACCAGTTGACAATCTTTTTTATTTGTTCCTTGTCTAGAAAAAAGAAAAAGAATTTATTTTGTAATTGTTTTTTTTATAAGTAAGTTATGATCTTGTTTTTAATTTTGTCTTCTTACCATTAAAGTTTTTTTTGTATTATATATTTTAAATGTATGAATATATATATACACTCCAAAAAATTATTAGATTTTAAAATAAAATATTAAAATAATAATTAATTTAGTAAATGAAGAAAAAATGGAAGAGAGACTTAGGAAGAGGAGAAAGGAGAGAGAGAGAAAAGGAGGAGTAAGAGTAAGAGGTGAGAGAAAAAGAGAAGGTGGAGAAAATATGAGAGAGAGAAAGAAAAGGAGGAGTAAGAATAAGAGGAGAGGGAAAGAGAGAAGGTGGAGAAAATAGGAGAGAGGAGAGAGGAAAAAGAAAAGGAAGAGTAGAGGAGAGAGAAAGAGAAGGAAGAAAAAGAAATTTGGGCGGAAATTTTTTTGTATAAGATAAATGTGAGCCTTTAGATTAAATTGAAAAAATTGAGATGAGATCTGAACCGTCTTTGTGCTTATAATAAAAAAAGATTCAAAATGAGTTGTGTTTTATTATATATATCTATATATACACACACACACACACACACACATATTCGGCACCCCAATTTATAAGTTACAAGGGGTTTATTATACACGTGCCCAACCTACAAGTCTGCCCGTCAATACTTAGGACTGGGCCTGATTAACAACCGACTGGTCTGGTCTTACACCTCATAATCCATCCCACTCAAGTAATTATTTGGGCTGGTTCAGTAGACTAGTCCATTAATATTTAAGCATACTCATGGACTATTAAATCAATTTCACATAGTCACACATATGGACAATCGTACCACAAAAATGGTTTAAATAAGTATGCAAAAGAATTTATTAATCGATTTTAAATTCTTAACATTAATAAAATTGTCTGAATTTTGCGGTCATTATATGCTCCCCCTTATAACAATTCTGTCCTTGGAATTTTAACATAAGGTCACTCAAAAAGATGCAGATAGATTGCCCTCATCTTTTCCTCAAGCTCCCACAAAACTTTTTCAACTGTGTGGTTCCTCTAGAGTACTTTGACTAAATGAATGATCTTATTCCTTAACGTATGTTCCTTCCTATCGAGTATTTGAACAGGAACTTCTTCATACGATAAATTTTTCTCTATTTGAATTGTTTCATAGGATATAACGTGCTTATAACCAGGTTTATATGGTCGCAACACCGAAATATGAAACATGTTGTGAATGTCCTCCAGTTTAGGAGGTAAGGCTACCTCGTACGCCACTTCACCAACTCGTTTTAGAATCTCAAAAGGTCCTATGAACCTAGGGCTCAATTTTCCCTTTTTCCCAAAATGGATCTTCCCTTTCCAGGGAGATACCTTTAAAAACACAAAACTTCCCACCTCAAGGTCCTGCTTCTGACGATGCAAGTCGGCGTATTTCTTCTGTCGGTCCTTGGCTGCTACCAGACGAGCTCTTATTAATTTAACCGAATCTGCGGTCTGTTGTACCATCTCAAGTCCCAGCAGTTTCTGCTCTCCCACTTTGTCCCAACACAATGGTGTTCGGCACTTCCTTCCATATAACGCTTTATATGGTGGCATGCCGATACTGGCGTGGTAACTGTTATTGTAAGCGAACTCCACTAGCGATAAGTGATCGTCCCAACTACATTTGAAGTCCATCACTACTGCTCTAAGCATATCCTCAAGTGTTTCAATCGTTCTCTCACTCTGGCCATCTGTTTGAGGCTGATACGCAGTACTCATCCTAAACTGTGTCCCTATTCTTTCCTGCAGACTCCTCTAAAAATTTGACGTGAAGCGTGGATCTCTATTCGACATAATAGATACTGGCACTCCATGTCGCGACATATTGGTCGATTTCGCAACCGATAAAACACGCGCAAGTATACGCGGTCCGCATGTAATATAAAGGAAGTAGAGTGTCGAACCCATGAGGAAATAATGCTAATAAATATCAACTACCAATTTTATGTCAAATTAATCTTAATTAAAACAAATAACTATGATTTGCGATTTGATAAACAATTAGTCTAAGTAGTGAAAAAATAAAGAGAAGTTGATTTGTTTTTCTGTTTATAATGTAAAACAAGCTGAGGTCACAATTTCCCCAAATTGTAGGTTCAATCTCCTAACTTCTCCTTTAAATCAGTAAATCATACAAAAAGATAATCGAGAGCTTAAAACAATTATACTCCTCTTCCGATAGTAGTATAAAAATCTCCTGTTTTAATAAAACACTATATTCCTATGTGAGTTAATTAAAACACGAGTCATTAAGGACACATTCTCAATTGGCTACACATGGAAGTTAGGTATATTCCTATCCTACCTGCAAATTATGAATTCACTCTTGTAAAGGAAAGTCCATAACACGTGCTTTCATATTGGTGACTAGAGTTTTATAATCCATTTTCCAATTTCGTATAAAACATCTCATGAATTACTTTCCAGTTAATTCATACAATAAGCATACAACATGAAGATCCATTCAAACATGATTCATAAGAATTAAAGGGAAAGAAATTTAATTAACACTATACATTCAGTTCCATTATAACCTCAGAATAAGGAATTAGTTCATAACTATGAAAATAAATATAACTGACAGAGAACTAAACATCATTGGATTATACAATAATCGGAGAAAAGCAGAGAAACTAAATTATATATGAATAATTTTAATCTCAAAAACTCCCTTTGATAGTGAATAACCTCCCTTCCGTGTAGGTAATTAGGGTTCCACTTAGTTGCAATGTTTCCACACTTGCTACAAGGTTTCAACCATTTTCTGCTTTGTTTTCTCCAAAGGAAATGATGTGCAGCTATCTTTGTTCTTCCTTTCTTCTGAATGGTCCAGATGATCCCAAAATTGGCAAGGCTTTTGCCCTTAAGGCTTTGCACTGGCGTGCCAAAAAATCTCCTTTTTGGTCGATTCAATTCGTCAGCTGCTCTTGGAGGATTCACAGACAAATGGACCAACACAAGGTAGCTCCTTTCTCTCTCCTTTATATTCCTTTTCCTTGTTTGCATCCATACGTGAACCCAAGAAGGAATAATGAAATCAATTGCATTTAATTCAAATCCCATGTATCAAGATGAGAGTGAACATGGAGAATAAGAAAGCTCAGCAAAAGGAATAAAGGAAGGAGACATCATTTCGAGACAACCAACAAGCGCAGGAAAATAAAGTCACAAGATCGGCGTTGCGGCGCCGGTATAGAGCTTAAAAATGGCGCTATGGTACTGGGGCAAACAGCGTGGACTCGAGACCCGGGCCTGACGTTGCGGCGCCAGGATCTAGTACAAAAACGGCGTTGTGGTGCCTGTGCAGAAAAAATGACTATTTTGCCCATTCTGCCAAAAAATGCGAAAAACGCCCCTACTTCACTTAATTCCACAAAATAACACAAAACATAACATAATTAAAGCAAAATAGGCACGATCATACAACTTCTCGAGGTTAAAAGTGTCTGATTTGTAGGTATTAAACTTACTCATCACGACATAATCTTTTTCGCATAGAGTTTCGCTAACTGTTCCAAATTGTACCTGATCCTAATCGGTAGAGAATGTGCATATTTAGTCAAACGATCCACGATCATCCAGATCGCGTCTAAACCCTTCCGAGTCGGTGGAAGTCCTACTACAAAATCCATCGTAATATGCTCCCACTTCCACTCCAGAATCTCCAGTGGTTGTAGCAGTCCACCTGGTCGATGGTGCTCTGCTTTAACCCGTTGACCTGTCAGACATCGACTGACACATTCAGCTACCTCTCTCTTCATTTTTAGCCACCAGAAATGCTGTCGCAAGCCTTGATACCTTTTTGTGCTTCCCGAATGAACTGAATACCTTGTGTTGTGAGCTTCTTGAAGAATCTCCTCCCTTAATTCAGGCACCATCGGTATCTAGATTCTTCCTTCAAACCTTAGCAGCCTTATGCTATCAACCTTATAGCTCAACTCCTCACCTTCGTAAATTCGCTTCCTTAAACTATCCCATTCTTCATCCTTCTTCTGAGCCTCTTTTATTTTATCCAATAAGGCTGGGCTCGCCGCTATTGCAAATAATTTTTTGTCTGACTCTATCGGATATCTAACCTCTAATTCTATTCGTTCAAATTCTTTCACCAACTCCTCTTGAGTCGTCAGCATCAACAACTTCTCCCTGCCTTTTCTGCTTAAGGCATCAGCCACAACATTTGAATTGCTAGGATGGTAAAGAATCTCACAATCATAATCTTTGATTAATTCCAACCATCGACGATGTCTCATATTCAGCTCCTTCTGAGTGAAGATATACTTCAGGCTCTTGTGATCTGTGTATATCTCACACTTCTCTCCATATAAATAGTGCCTCCACGTCTTCAAGGAAAACACTACTTCTTCTAACTGCAGATCATGAGTTGGATACCCCTTCTCGTAATCCTTCAGCTGACGTGACGTGTACGCAATGACCTTGTCGTGCTGCATCAGTACATAGCCAAGCCCCTTGTGTGACATATCACTATACACCACAAATCCCTCTGTATCATTGGGTAAAGACAACACAAGTGCTTTACTAAGCCTCTTCTTCAGTTCCATGAAACTCTCCTCACATTTATCCGTCTAATTGAATCTAACCGTCTTTCGGGTCAGATTGGTCAACGACGATGCTATCTTCAAAAAATCTTGAATGTATCTCCGATAATATCCCGCTAATCCTAAGAAACTTCTGATCTCCGTTGGCGTCTTTGGCTGCTCCCAGTTGATAACTGCCTCCACCTTTGCTGGATCCACCGAAACACCATCCTTGTCGACTCCATGTATGAGAACCAAGTATAGACTCTGGTTACTCCACAAAAGGGCATAATGCCTAGAGTGTGAATATAGGTCTTTAAGATAAAGACTGGGGCAAATGGCAAGGTGGAGACCTATAAGATCAGACCTGTTTAAAAGGTTTTTCAAGTCAAAGAGTTGACTATGATAAAACCTTATTACCAGGTAATGCTCAAGTCAAATGGATTTTGCTTGTGATTGCAGCTTATTACGAAATTTGGCAAAATGGATGTGGAGACGCCCTTCCTCAATGAAGACTTGAGGAGAATATATGTATGATACAGCAAGAGGAATTTGTTTCAAAGGTTGAAGCAAATCGTGTTTTAAGCTACAATGATCCATTGATGGATTGAAGCAAGCTTCTCAAAGAAGGAACATTCATTTTGACGAGACAATCAAAAGAGTTTGATTTTATCAAAAATAAGAATGAACCTTGTGCGTACAAAAGGGTCAGTGGGAGTGCTGTGACATTCCTAGTATTATATGTTGATATACTACTGATAAGGAATAACACACCAATGTTACAATCAGTAAAGATAAAATTATCTAAACATTCCTCCATGAATGACTTGGGAGAAGCATCCTATAAATTGGGGATATAAATCTATATAGATAGATTTAAAAGGATGTTTAGCTTAACCCAATGAATGTATATTCATTCGATGCTAAAGGCGTTTAGCATGGCAAACTCCAAGAGAGGTCTCGTGATGATGAGCCATTGAGTGTATCTCTCTAAAATTGTCTCCAATTAAAAGAGAGATCGCATGAGTTACTATCATGTATGCAGTGAATATACAAGGCCTGATGTTGATTAGTCATATTCTAGGGAAGATCACTGTAAGACGGTGAAAAACATCTTTAACTACTTAATCGGTACTGAAGATGTGATCATGATTCATGGTAGGTCTGAATTAAAACTATAGGGCTAAACAGACACGAGTTTTTCAGACTGACCAAGACAATAACAAATTCACTTTACGGTAAATCGTTACCTTGAAAAGTGGTGCAGTGAATTGGAAAGGTTCCAAATAGCAAAGAGTTGCTGGTTTAGTGACAAAGACAAAGTATATAGTTGTAAATGAAGCTGCAAGTTTGATTGTTTGGATGAAAAGTTCATTACAGAACTAGGAATAGTTCCTAAGTCTCATCTTGGATCCAAACAAGTGTTGCGGGACTTTCATTTGATTAGAGGAATCATTGAAAGAAGAAAAGTCACTATAGAGATAGTGGACTCTCAAGAACAACATTGCATATCCATTTACTGAAGCTTTATCCAAACAGCAGAATGATCGTCACTTAGAGAACAAGTGTATTAGATACCGTGATGATTGGCTTTAGTGCAAGTGGGAGATTGAAAGTAGTATGCACACAAGACAATCATATTTGATATGATGTAGCATATACTTTGTAATCTTATTCGGTTGTTAAAGGCATTTTACTTTATCTACATGATGTTGTTATATTAAATTTGATAAACCCATAGTTTTGAGTAATGCTTTTAGAATCATGATGGTGATCATGCTAATGAGATCTAAATTCTAGATAGCTCACAAACTAAAATCATTCCTAATCGATGGATTACTAAAAAGGGGATTAGTGAATCTGGATAGATTAGTACATACGTTGCTTGCTCTTATGAAGAGGTTGATTGATTTTATAATCATTTGTGTGGAGACGCTAAAGCAAGTATGTAGGTGCTTATTAAAGAATAAGTTCACTGAACGTGGCTCGCGAATGAATACCTAATGGAGTTTTACTCGCCTATCAGTAGGAATTCCTCTAGTGATAGTAGTACAAGTGATCCTTGGACTTGAGATCATCATAGTATCTTGTGTGTGATGAGTTATACTTTGACATATCCCTTAAGACCCTTAGGGTATATCAAAGGGTATGATTCGGTATAATAAGTTGCACATGGAGATAGGTGAATGGTCAACAAAGAATCTACCACTTCTAGTAAAAGGAGAGAATATCCTATGTGATTCGATAAATGACGACTCAGAAGTCTTTGGCCAAAGCAGAATGAAATTAGAAAGGAAATACATTTGAGAATCGAAATACATATAATTAAATAAAATAAGACTCGACAATAATTCCATGTCTTAAATTTAATTGGGACATTGTATGGTAGAAGGATTGAATTGTACGGTAAGTATACACTAAAAGATTCTTTTGTGATTAATGTTGAAATCTATATTATCTGAAAAGTCGTTGATCGCTAAGGAGGCTTACCCTTATTGTAGAATAAATTGTATTTATTTAAATGAATTAAATAGTTTAATTTATTTATTTAAATAAAATTAGAATTGTTCTAATTGATTTATTCACAACCGGTTTAATATGGAGAACCTAAAGGGTTACACCGCAAAAGAAAATTTTTTGTTTAAGAAGTAAATGACATAATTATAATAATAAGTTAAGTGTATTTAATTTAGTCTATGGAGATAGAATAAATTAAATAGCTTAATATTCCTAATTGGATTAGGAGTTTAATTAATTAAAGGAGTTTAATTAAAATAAAAACCCTAATCCTAAATAGTCTAGGAGGGTTCCCTATATCTATCAATAAGAGGAGTCTTATCATGATTTGGGGTTAGACAGTTACACACTCTTCCATAAGAATTGGAGAGAGAGAGTACTTGCAATTTCTATAGAGATAGAAACTAGGGTTTTGTCAACACCCATCTTTTTGAACAACTATTATTCCTTGGTGGATCACCTCTAGAGGCCAAACACTTGGGTGGCTAACGTTGATCAAGCAAAGGAATTTAGTCGGTGGAATTCAAGGAGAACGCGAAGGAATTGGAGGTGAACTTGTACCTGAGGAAGCACGGTTCTACGAGGGTATAATTTCTTAATCTCTATCTCTTTCGTTAATTGATAATTAAACACAAGGAAAGATCATGGTGATGGTTTGTATGAAAAATTTTAGAATCCGTTTTATTGCGCTTCCGCACTATTTATGTAATTTGATTGCATGTTCGCGCTATATACAAACCTAACAACTAATGCTTTGTCCCACGATACCCGCTTTGATGAAGTTGGACTTCATCAACTCTCCAGCCTGCCTTTGGTAACTCCGCCGTCTCCTCGGAAATATTAGAAGCTGATTGATAAGGAATGATAGTACGGGGTATATCATCAATAACCTGTACAAGAGATAAAATAAAACTAGACAAAGAAGAGTTAATCTTGTTAGTATTCAAAAGCACCGTCTTGTACGAATGTATAGTCATTGGCTTTTTAAAATACAACTCACTTTCCTCTCTTTTTTCACTCTTACTCTCCATTGTTTCTTCCTCTCGTTTATTTTCACTGGCATTCTTTTTATTCTCTCGTTTCTTTTCATTCCCTTTTTCACACTTTTTTTTTACACAATTTTTTTTTCAATTTCTTTTTCACTTTCTTTTTGTCATTTACTTTCACCTGTATTTTCTTCCTCGGCATCACGGACTTCATCTCGAACATTGGAATCAAACAACTCTCCTTGGACTGCATATTCTATTATTTCTTCTTCCACCTGTGGCTGGACTAGCTCCTTTTGGGCTTTAAAGATGTTTTGTCGCCGCTTCAAATGTTCGTCCCTTATCTTATTATATGTCCTCATGATGTTCTCATTGATCTCCTTAATACATACTGGTTCCCTATACACCTTAGGAGTGTCTTTTCGCTGTCTCCACTACAAATCTTCATGTCTATGAACCTTGTTTTCATTATCCAACACTGATCGCTTTGAAGGTTGCCCTACACATCTTAGAGATGTATTCTCATTCCTCCGATTAAGTTGTCTTGGAACAAACCGCTTCTTATGATAATTTATAATTCTTCCCATGTCTCGATCGGATGCTCTCCACATCTTCTCCTGCTAATCACAAGTTGATCCCACCATGTAGCTGCATGATCAAAAAAATCTTGAACTGCAATTTTGAACTTCCTTCGCTCAGAATAACCATGATAGTCAAACTCTTGCTCCATCTTTTCCTCCCATCTCAAATAAGCATCTGGATCATTTCAGCATTAGAAAGTATTCCTTCGAGACCCATAAGAATTTTCATAACCACACTCATACATATTTACTGCAAAACAAAGGTTAGTAGGTAAAGAAAACTTTCCTCACAAACTCCTTTACGTGTTTCGCTCAAACAGTATATCCCACAATTATGAAACGCTTGTGTATCACTCTATTGACTTTTACCCTCAATTATTCTCACACTTTTGCCTATTACCACTCTAATTCCCTCTTATAGGGTCTTTTTGAATTCACCAAACAAATATCACAGTTTTCTATTTAATTCAATAAGAACTTATCATAAAACAAAATATAGTAAGTGTGACGTATGATAACCAATTAGAATCCTCTTGAGTGAAATCCCAATACCCTCAAAATTCACGAATTCCAATAATAGAATCAAATAATAATTTCTTCAATAAGATCCCAATAATCACAAAACTTATGAAACCCAGGCAATTGCAACAATAATAATTTTTCCCAATAATAGAAATCAAACAAAATAACTGAAATTGTTTTCTCTATTTTTTTTTTGCTCTTCAACAAGAAAAATAAAGGATAAGTAACCTATTAAGAACTTAGCTCTGATACCAAATGATAGACTCCACGACACGCTTACGTAAGATGGTCGTTGCCCGGATCGTTTCTAGCAAAGTTGTATAGTGAATTGCTCGCAATACCTTAACCCCTCGCATATATGTAGGCGGTAATCTTGGTACAATTGCTCGTGTTAAGAAATCTGCATTGAATAGACATCAATGCCACCTTGACCCCTCGCCTATTTTGAAGCGGTAATCTTACTACAATCAACGATTTCTGCGTTAGAAGACGCCACACACAACGATAAATTGTTATATGGTAAGTCAAATTGAATTTCAAAAGCAAACTAAGAAAATAACTTAGAAATTCTCAAAGAACCAAAAGATGAGAAAAGAAACCTATCAAGAAAATTGATAAACTCGAATAAAATTGTTGATCATCCTCATTACATAACTCATGTATTCCATTTATACTAATAGAATAAAACCTTAAGAAACCCTAAATCTTAAAAGGAATAGAAATCCAATTGAAAATCAAATTCTACCTAACTAATTAATATGGAAATCAAATCATATCTAAAAATATCCTAATTACATTAGAAATCTAAAAGATATGGAAAACCTCTATAATTATGGAAGTAAATCTTGGAAAATTTAGAAAAATGTGTTGCCTCGAGAAACGCATTGAAAATTCTGACGCTTTGGCGCGGGGCGCATCGGCCTAAGCCAAGCAGCGGCGTGGGATACGTTGCACCTGCTGAAGCTCCCATCTGCCTGGCGTAGGGTACGCTGGCCTTAGCACTAACCTGGCGCGGGGCACGCCAGGTGGTCAACAAGGATTCCTTCTCTGATTTTAAGTCCCAAACTTGATATCTTACTCTTCTTTCATTTCCTCCATCAAACTTAAATCTTTGTATGGCACCAATAAAGGAACTTAGAACTATGTCCCATAACGAATGTTTTATCATGAAGCTTGAATCCCATTCCTTCATTCCGTGCAATGCTCCTTGATTTGTCTTGTATTGATTGGGTCTTACTAAATAGATGGCATCTAGTAATCCCAAATCACATAGTTGATCCTCCCCTCGTGGTCCTCTTGAATTGAGCTTCATTATCAACATCTTCGAACAGATTTTAGCCCAATTACTTGCGATCAACTGATGAATCCTTGAAGCTCGAGTTACGTGATGAATATTTGATGTGAGCTTGGTCAGTATCTCATCAATTCTCCTTCGAATTAGGGCAGTTAGGATAGATGTGTCCCTCTTGCTCGCAATTATAACATGTCGTCTATCCCTTCAAACATACCCTGTATGATTCTTCCCACAACTCTTACACGCTTCGACCCTCTTCTTCGAGTCTCCTTGTTTACTTCCGGTATTGCCCGAATTATTCCATTTTCTTTTATTTCCTCCTCCATTTTCACTGCTTCCCTCAGCTTTGCTTCCTCCTTCCCTTTTCTTATTCTTCCTCTCTCGGTTATACTGACTCAATACCTCACTTCCTCCTTTGACTATGATAGCCTTCTTCAAAATTGATCCGAATGAATCAATTTAAAAGCTAGATGTAAGCCTGCCTGAGTTGCTTAACATGTTAAAAACTGCAAAGAGTCACTTTCTAACCAAGAAGGACTAAGTCTTACTTGTAGATGATTCTTCCAAGAAAAGGAAGCGGGCCAAAGGATCTTCTGAAAAGAAGGAGATTCAAAGAAGGCAAAAGAAAAGGCAATAACTAAGGACACTAAGAACAAAACTGATGTAGATAGAAAAGGAGTTTGATTCCACTACAATAAACTTGGACACTGGAAAGGAAACTGCGAGAAGTATCTTGCAGAGGCTGACCAAGCTTAGTGAAGCTTCGGTTACAGATACAGTTTTGTTCATGATTGAAATAAATTTTTCTGTAAGTCAAGTTTTGGGTATTGGATACCGACTATGGTTCTCATAAATACAAATTTATGAAGGCGCCAAGCAGAGGTAGAAAGCTAAACAAAGGATAAATAATCTGGCGTGTGGGGAATGGAGCAAAGGTTGCTGCATTAGCCGTAGGAACTTATAGTTTAGCGTTGCCTACGGGAAAGTCTATTAAGTTAATAAGTTGTTATTATGTTCCAATTCTCATTAGAAATATTATTTCTTTCCGTTGTTGGATAAGGAAAGTTCTGGTATTATATTTAAGAATAATTGTTGTTCTATTTATAACGATAATATTTTATTTGAAACTGGAAGAATACTTGATGGACTTCGTATACTTGACTTATATAAAAAATAATTTTGCAAATTGAATAAACTAGTAAAAAGAAAATGAGATGATAATTCAAAGAGTTGAATATGTGTATTTGATGAAATACAAGTCTGAATAATTTGAAATGTTCAAAGAATTCAGAAGTGAAACAAATTGAAAAAGTATTAAGATTCTTTGATCAGATCGAGGAAGGAATACTTGTGCAATAAGTTTCTAGATCATTTCAAAATGGTATTTTCTCATAATGGACACCTCCTGATATATAATAATTGATTGGTGTATCTAAAAGGAGAAATCGTACCATGTAGGACATGGTGCAGTCCATAATGATTTTTACCGATATTCCAGTATCCGTCTAGGAAACCCTGGAAACAGCTGTATATCTACAAAATAAGGTAACCTCAAAAATCTGGCCCCAAGACTCCATAAAAGTTATGGATAGGGAGGAAACCTAGTCTTAAGCATGTTAAGATAAGGGGTTATCCAACTTATGTGAAAAAAGGTTTCAAAAGATAAGTTTGGGACAAAATCTGACAAGTGCAGATTTGTGGGATATCCTAAAGAAAGTTTAGGGTATTATTACTATAATCCTACACGCTGCCTTCTTCGATAAAGATGTTTATCATTGAAGGAGCTAGTGGGAGGGTAATAGATTTTGAAAGAGTTTAAGAACCACAAAGAACTTTAAGTCAAACCTAGGAACTTGTATATAGACCTATTATACCACAACCGAATCCTAAATTTGGAAGAGTACCGAAGATACTTAGAAGGTATGAATTCGTTATAGAGGATGATGATGAGGTACACATCATAGAGGATGATGATCCAGTTATATACGATGAGGATATGAGTATTAGACACTCAGAGAAATGGCAGATGGCCATAAAATCCGAAATGGACTCCATGTATGAGAACCAAGTATAAACTCTGGTTACTCCACCGAAAGGCATAGTGCCTAGAAGCTGTATATGGGTCTTTAAGAGAAAGGCTGGTTCAAATGGCAAGGTGGAGAATGTATGTATGATACAACCAGAGAAATTTGTTTCAAAGGTTGAAGCAAATCGTGTATGTAAGTTACAACGACCCATTTATGGATTGAAGCAAGCTTCTCAAAGATGGAACATTCGTTTTGATGAGACAATCAAAAGAGCTTGATTTTATCAAAAAAGAGAATGAACCTAGTGAGTACAAAAGGGTCAGTGGGAGCGCTGTGACATTCCTAGTATTATATGTTGATATACTATTGATAAGGAATGATATACCAGTGCTACAATCAGTAAAGATAAAATTGTCTAAACATTCCTCCATGAATGACTTGAGAGTAGCATCCTATAAATTGGGGATATAAATCTATATAGATAGATTTAAAAGGATGTTCGGCTTGACCCAAGAAATGTATATTCATTCGATGCTAAAGGCATTTAGCATGGCAAACTCCAAGAGAGGTCTCATGATGATGAGCCATGGAGTGTATCTCTTTAAAATTGTCCCTAATGAAAGAGAGATCGCATGAGTTACTATCATGTATGCAATGAATATACAATGCTTGATGTTGATCAGTTATATTCTGTAGAAGATCACTGTAAGACAGTGATAAACATCTTTAAGTACTTAATTGGTACTGAAGATGTGATCATGATACATGGTAGGTCTGAATTAAAACTAGAGGGTTAAACAGACTCAAGTTTTTCAGACTAACCAAGAGGATAACAAATCCACTTTAGGGTAAATCATTACCTTAAATGGTGTTGTAGTGAATTGGAAAAGTTCCAAACAGCAAAGAGTTGTTGGTTTAGTGACAAAGACAAAGTATATAGCTGTAAATGAAGCTGTAAGTTGATTGTTTGGATGAAAAGTTCATTATAGAACTAGGAATCGTTCCTAAGTCTCATCTTGGATAGTTAAGATATTCTATCTCTCGAGCCCGTGTGATTGCCATCACAAAAGAGGAGCGTGTCAGAACCCTTGCCGGTGGGGCTAATATAGTATATGAGTATGTGTAGTGTTATGTAAATATACTTTTGTGTATGTGTGTATGTAAATCCTAGCTTTTGATTATAGTAGTGAGATATCTTTTGTAAATCCTACTCTAATATCAGTTAAGGATTAGAATAGGTAAATCCCATCTTTTGTATGTAATAGAGGGATGTAGAAGTATATAGTCGGAGGTGCTATACCATGTAAAGGTGATGAAGCATATTAATATAAGACTTTATTAAATATGCTTGTGATGGTTGTAAGTAGCATTAAATATAAATGCTTTAAATTGATTAATGGTTTAATAATAACAAAATTTTATTAAACAGAAAATGCCGCCAAGAAGAAGACAAAGAAATCAAAAAGAAGAATCGGGTAATGAAAATGAGAAAGGGGCTCAAGAGAACCCCATGTAGCAATTTTTAGATTTACTGTTAGGGGCGTTTCAAGCTACAAATCCCACTAATGTTAATGTGAATCCGCCGGCTGCGCTTTCTTTAAAGATTTTAAGAGTGTGGGACCTCCAGAATTTAAGGAGACTACTGAGCCTATAGAGGCTCAGGCATGGATAAAGGAGATAGAGAAAGCATTTAATATTGTTAGGGTTAATGAGGAACAGAAGACTACATTTGCCACGTATATGTTGAAGGGAGAGGCTAATTTCTGGTGGGAGGCAAACCAGAATAGAGCCGGAGAAGAAGTGATTGCATGGGGAAGATTCAAAGAAATATTTTTTGAGAATTATTTCCCTAAGAGTATGCAAAGCCGAATGGAAATTTTCTTTTTGGAACTGAAACTAGGGGACATGACAGTGCCCCAGTATGCAACCAGGTTCAATGAACTGGCACGATTTGCTCCACACTAGGTGGACATAGAGGAAAGGAAGGCGAGGAGATTTGAGCAGGGTTTGAAACCCTGGCTCTATAATAAATTGTCGGTGCTGCATATAGGATCGTTCGGTACGATCCTGGAAAAGGCTATCATGGCCGAAGGGGGTAGTAAGGCCATGAGCCTCTGCAACAAAGAAAGAAAGAATAAGGCTAAATCTGAGGGAGCCGCCAAGGCTGAAGGTAGTAGCGAAAGTGGAGGAGCAAAGAGGAAATGGAATAACCTCGGGAATACCAAGAATAATTAAGGAGACTCAAAGAAAAGGGTCGAGGCTTATAAGAATTGCGGCAAGAACCACATGAGGGTGTGTTTGAAAAGGAAGGCGGTATGCTATAAGTGTGGGCAGGAGAGACATATCTCTCCTAATTGCCCCAACCCGAGGAAGAATAATGGGTTTTTTGTTTGTGGGTCAGTGGATCATATGGCAAGGAATTGTCCAAAGAAGGGAGCTGACGGAGGGAGCGGAAACAAGGGGAATAACAGTGGGAAGCTGACAATAACTGGTCCAGCTCCACCAAATAGGTCGACTGCCAGAACTTTCAACCTAACGGCCCAAGAGGTAGTAGCATCTAAGGATGTAGTTTCAGTTATCATCTCGGTCAATAATATTAATGCTTACGTGCTTTTTGATTCAGGTGCGACTCGTTCTTTCATATTGTATGAATTTTCTAGACGTTTAAGTTTACCTCTAAAGAACTTAGAGACACCATTAAGCATAGAAGTTGCGAATAAAGAAGTAATCCTTGTAAAGCATGTCTATAGGAATTGTTGTGTGAAGACAAGAGATCATAAGATGATGGTAGATTTAATTTCGATTCAATTGGGGGAATTTGATGTAATTTTAGGTATGAATTGGTTATTTAACCATGGGGCAATAATAGATTGCCAAAAGAAGCTAGTAAACCTTAAACCTGCGAAGCGGTCTAAGGTAATATTTTACGGTAGTAAATCACCAAGACAGTCGCGTTGTCTAACGATGATGCAAGTAAAGAAATTGTTGAGGAAAAGTTGTGTAGGATACTTAGCCTACGTTGTAGATACCCAACGGGTGGGAGCAGAGATGGGTTAGATACCCGTCGTAAAAGAATTCTTGGATGTTTTTTCGAATGAGTTACTAGGTCTTCCGCCGGATAGGGAGATCGAATTTGATATTAACGTAGTGCCTGGTACAGCACCAGTTTCCAGGGCTCCATATAGGATGGCCCTAGTAGAGATGAAGGAATTGATGATACAATTGCAGGAATTGCTAGATAAGAAGTATATCCAACCAAGCATGTCTCCATAGGGAGCACCAACGTTATTTGTGAAGAAGAAGGATGGATAGTTGAGACTTTGTGTCGACTACAGGGAGTTGAACAAGGGAACGATCAAGAATAAGTATCCTTTGACCAGGATCGATGATCTCTTTGATCACTTGAAAGGGGCATGGTACTTTTCAAAAATAGATTTAAGGACTGGGTATCACCAGCTGAAAGTGAGAGCAGAAGATGTTCTAAAGATTGCATTTAGGACTCGTTACGGCCATTACGAGTTTCTGGTGATGTCGTTTGGGTTGATAAATGCGCCTGTCGTATTTATAGATTTAATGAATAGGGTGTTCAAACCGTATTTGGACAAATTTGTAGTGGTGTTCATAGATGATATCCTGGTCTATTCAAAAACATGGGAGGATTATGATGAACATCTTAGAATAGTATTGGAAACACTAAGGAAGGAAAAGTTATATGCGAAATTCTCAAAGTGTGAATTTTGGCTAGAAAGAGTCCAGTTTTTGGGCCATGTGATTGACAAGGAGGGAATATCTGTAGATCCAGCAAAGGTGGAGGCAGTGATTAATTCGGAACAACCGAAGACGCCATTGGAGGTGCGAAGTTTCTTAGGGTTAGTGGGCTACTATCGAAGATTCATCCAAGATTTTTTGAAAATAGCTACCCCGTTAACAAATTTGACGAGGAAGACAGTTAAGTTCGTATGGACGAAAAAATGTGAAGAGAGCTTTCAAGAGCTCAAGAAAACATTGAGTGAGGCGCTTGTATTATCCCTACCAGATGATACGGGTAACTTTGTGGTGTACAGTGATGCATCGTATAAAGGATTGGGATGCGTGCTTATACAGCACGGGAAGGACGCGTCACGACAGTTAAAAGATTATGAGAAGGGATATCCTGATGGACTCCACGGCATGCTTGCGTGAGGTGGTCGTTGCCCGAATCATTTCTAGTAAGTAACTTCGATGGAACTCTCTCGATACCTTAACCTAACATCTATTTTTGAGACGAGAATCTTGATAATTTCGATCAAGTAATGAATTTCGCGTAGTATGGAACACCAACAACACTTAGACCCTCGTTGATGAACAAACGATAATCTTCGTACGATTGTATGATGCGGTAGAATAACGCCACACACAACTATGGTTTGTTGTATGATAAGTTAATTAGGAATCTCAAAGAAAAACTAAGAACAATAACTTAGAAATCCTTCAAAGAACCAAAAGTAGAGAATAGCTCTCAATTGTATAAACTCAGAATAATTGTTGATTATCATATGACATCTTCAATGTAAACTATTTATACTAGTAGCATAAAACCCTAACTCTTAAAAAATTTGAAATACTAGTAAATAACTAATTAGAAAGTAATTTCCATCTAACAAACATCGTAGTCAACTTAGAATTATGATAGATATGATACATGCCTAAAAATAAGGAAAGAAATCTGATAAAATCTTCAAAAATATGTGCTGGCCCTGCGCGGGGCGCGCTAGGAAAGCACAGATGCCGGCGCGGGGCGCGTTGGAGCATCAACAACTCTACAGGGCCGGCGCGGGGTGTATCGTGTTTAGGCCAATTTAGGCGCAGGGTGCGCCGGATGCACTTCTTGGCTAACTCTTCCTTCTTGGCTTGGCAAAACCACTTGTATCATGTTCAAAAACTTGGACTCCAACTCTAATATCTTGAAACTCGCTCCTTTACCATTCCAAGCTTCTTGAATAAGTTCGTTAAGTCCCTCCTTAAACTGTTTAGCTCAAGCCCTTATCACGGGCCCCACTGGAACTTGTACCGGATCCTTGTCCAAGCTAGGCATGTCCTCAACATTCCTCTCCTCTTGAAAAAGATTTGTCCTCAAATCATCACCTACATCAAACGGACTTAGATCAGTAACGTTAAATGTGGCACTAACATTATACTCACCCGATAAATCCAATTTATAAGCATTGTCGTTGATCCGTTCAAGGACTTGAAATGGACCATCTCCTCTTGGAAGCAATTTCGATCGTCTTTGAGCCGAAAACCTTTCCTTCCTCATATGAAGCCAAACCTGAAAGTAGTATGCACACAAGCCAATCATATTTGATATGATATAGCATATACTTTGTAATCTTATTCATTTATTTAATAAAGGAATTGATTTTTATTAAAAGGCATTTTATATTATCTACATGGTGCTGTTATATTAAATGTGATAAACCCATAGTTTTGAGCAATGCTTTTAGAATCATGATGGTGATCATGCTAATGAGATCTAAATTCAAGATAGCTCACAAACTAAAATTGTTCCTAATCGTTGGATTACTAAATTGGGGATTAGTGAATCCGGATAGATTAGTACATACGTTGCTTGCTCTTATGAAGAGGATGATTGATCTCATAATCATTTGTGTGGAGACACTAAAGCAAGTATGTAGGTGCTTATTGGAGAATAAGTTCACTGAACGTGACTCGCTAAGGAATACCTAATGGAGTTTTACTCGGCTGTCAATAGGAATTCCTCTAGTGATAGTAGTACAAGTGATCCTTAGACTTGAGATCATCATAGTATCTTGTGTATGATAAGTTATACTTTGACATGTCCCTTAAGACCTTTAGGGTATATCAAAGGGTATGATTGGGTATAATAAGTTGTACATGGAGATAGGTGAATGATCAACAAAGAATCTACCACGTCTAGTAAAAGATGTGAATGTCCTATGTGATTCGATAAATGATAACTCAGTAGTCCTTGGCCAAGGCAGAATGAAATTAGAAAGGAGTTTCTAATTTGCATTATTTAGAGTTGTGCATTTGGGAATCGAAATACATATAATTAAATAAAATAAGACTTGACAGAAATTCCATGTCTTATATTTAATTGGGACATTGTATGGTAGAAGGATTGAATTGTACGGTAACTATTTACTCAAAGGTTCTTTTGTGATTAATGTTGAAATCTATATTATCTGGAAAGTCGTTGATCGCTAAGGGGGCTTACCCTTATTGTAGAATAAATATTATTTATTTAAATGAATTAAATAGTTTAATTTATTTATTTAAATAAGATTAGAATTGTTCTAATTGATTTATTCACAACCGGTTTAATATGGAGAACCTAAAGGGTCACACCGCAAAAGGAAAATATTTATTTAAGAAGTAAATGGCATAATTGTAATAATAAGTTAAGTGTATTTAATTTAATCTATGGAGATAGAATAAATTAAATAGCTTAATATTTAATATTTAATATTTTGGAAATATTAAATATAAATTAATAAGAGGAGTCTTATTATTATTATTACTATTACTATTATTTAATTCCTAATAGGGATTGAGAATTAATTAATATTACTATTATTTAATTCCTAATAGGGATTGGGAATTAATTAATATTACTATTATTTAATTCCTAATAGGGATTGGGAATTAATTAATATAACTATTATTTAATTCCTAATAGGGATTGGGAATTAATTAATAGAAGTACTCTCTCTCTCATTAATTCCTAATTGGATTAGGAATATAATTAAAGGAGTTTAATTAAAATAGAAACTCTAATCCTAAATAGTTTAGGGAAGGGGTTTTCCTACATCTATAAATAAGAGAAGTCTTATCATAGATTAGGGTTACACACTCTTGCATTAGAATTGTGGAGAGTACTTACAATTTCTATAGAGATAGAAAACTAGGGTTTTGCCAAACACCCATCTTCTTGAATACTTGTTCTTCCTTGGTGGATCACCTCTAGAGGCCAAACACTTGGGTGGCTAACGTTGATCAAAGGAAGGAATTTAATCGGTGCAATTCAAGGAGAACGCAAAGGAATTGGAGGTGAACTTGTACCTGAGGAAGCTAGAATTCTACAAGGGTATAATTCTTATTCTCCATCTCTTTCGTTTAATTAATAATTGTGCATAAAGAAAGATCATGGTGATGGTTTGTATAAAATTTTAAAATCTGATTTTATCGCGCTTCCGCTTTATTTATGTAATTTGATTGCATGTTCGCGTTATACAAACCTAACAAAACCTACTCTCCCGGTTCAAAGATCACTTGACGTCGGCCCTTGTTGGCTTGTTTAACATATCGCTCCGTCCTTCTCTCGATGTTAAGCCTTGCTTTTTCATGTATCTGCTTAACAAATTCAGCCTTTTTCTTCCCATCCAAGTTAGTAAACTCAGAAATAGGTAATGACAATAAATCCAATGGTGTCAAAGGATTAAAATCATAAACAATTTCAAATGGTGAAAATTATGTAGTATAATGAACAGATCGATTATATGAAAACTCAACATGTGGTAGACACTCTTCCCAAACTTTAATATTCTTTTTGATAATAGCCCTTAACAATGCAAATAAAGTTCTATTAACTACTTCTGTTTGACCATTAGTTTGTAGGTGACAAGTAGTGGAAAATAACAATTTAGTACCTAACTTATACCATAATGTCTTCCAAAAATAAATCAAGAACTTAGTATCTATATCAGAAACAATTGTTCTAGACATACCATACAATCTAATAATTTCCCTAAAGAACAAATCAGCTACATAGGAAACATCATCAGTTTTGTGACATGGAATAAAATGTGCCATTTTCGAAAATCTATCCACGACCACAAATATTGAATCATGACCACACTTAGACCTAGGTAAACCCAACACAAAATCCATAGATATATCAACCCAAGGTTCATTAGGTATAGGCAATGGTATAAACAATCCATGAGGTTGAACACGAGACTTTGACTGTTTACATGTAATGCATTTATCACAAATTCTTTCCACATCTCATTTTATATGAGGTCAATAAAAATGTTCTTTTAAAACAGAAAAAAAATATTTCAACACCAAAATGACCCATTAGACCTCCCCCATGTGACTCCCTAATCAACAACTCACGTATGAATATGCAGGTATACATAGCTTATTTTCTCGAAACAGAAAACCATCAACTTTAAAGTATTTACCTATAGCATTCTTTTCACATGATTTAAACTCTTCACAAAAATCAAGGTCATTAACATACAATTCTTTAATTCATTCAAAACCAAGCAATTTTGTATCAAGAGTATTTAATAACACATACCTTCTCGAAAGAGCATCACCAACAACATTCTCCTTACGTTGTTTATATCGAATGACGTACAGAAATGTCTCAATGAACTCCATCCACCGCGTATATCTCTTGTTCAATTTGTGCTGACCCTTCAAGTACTTTAATGACTCATGATCGGTGTGAATCACGAACTCCTTAGGCCATAGGTAGTGCTGCTATGTTTCCAATGCTCGAACCAATGTATACAACTCCTTATCGTAGGTAGGATAGTTCAATGCTTCCCCACTCAACTTCTCGCTAAAATAAGCTACTGGTTTTCCTTCCTGCATTAACATAGCTCCAATCCCCAAACCTGAAGTATCACACTCAATTTCAAAAGTTTTAGCAAAGTTATGTAAAACAAGTAAAGGAGCATTAGTCAATTTTTCTTTAATTAAGTTAATTGCCTTTTCCTGTTCATCACCGTGCTTAAAACCTACACTCTTCTTGATCACTTATGTCAATAATGAGGTGACATCGCTAAAATTCCATACAAAACATCGGTAGAAACTCGCGAGTCCATGAAAACTATGAATTTGACTCATATTTGTCAGACTCAGCCATTCACAGCGTATCTTTTCCTCATCAACCTGTACTCCCTGTGAACTAATAACAAAACCAAGGAACACAACTTTATCCGTACAAAATGTGCACTTATCCATGTTAGCAAACAACTTTTCTTTCCTAAGAACATCTAAAATAAACTTTAAATGCAATGCATGTTCTCTCAAGTTTTTGCTATATATCAAGATATCATCAAAATACACAACAACAAATTTACCAATGAATGAATGCAAAACATGATTCATCAATCTCATGAAAGTGATAGGTACATTAGTTAAACCAAAAGGTAACACTAACCACTCATATAAACCATATTTTGTTTTGAGTGCAGTTTTCCATTCATCACCCTCATGCATTCTAATTTGATGATACCCACTTTTTAAATCAATTTTAGAAAATATACATGACTCATGCAATTCATCTAACATGTCATCTAAATGAGAAATGGGATGTTGATATTTTACCGTAATATTACTGAAACTGCACACGGACTCATGATTTCTCTCACGAACCCTTTCTCCATTAGCTCGCCCAATTGTCGTTATAACTCTTTTGTCTCCTCGGGATTACTCCGATAGGCTGGACGGTTTGGAATGGTAGCACCAGGTACGAAATCAATCTGATGCTCTATTCTCCAAATAGGTAGTAATCCTTGTGGAAGCTGAAAGTGATATGCACACAAGTCAATCATATTTGATATGATGTAGCATATACTTTGTAATCCTATTTTGTTTATTAATAAAAGAACTAATTTATAAAAGGCATTTTTGTTATCTATATATTGCTGTTATATTAAATGTGATAAACGCATAGTTTTGAGCAATGCTTTTAGAATCATGATGATGATCATGCTAATGAGATCTAAATTCTTAAATAGCTCACAAACTAAAATCGTTCCTAATCGGTGGATTACTAAAAAGGGAAATAGTGAATCCGGATAGATTAGTACATATTTTGCTTGCTCTTATGAAGAGGATAATTGATCTCATAATCATTTATGTAGAGACACTAAGCAAGTATGTATGTGCTTATTAAAAAATAACTTCACTGAGCATGACTCATTAAAGGAATACCTAATGGAGTTTTACTCGCATGTCAATAGGATTTCTTTATGTGATAGTAGTACAAGTGATCCTTAGAATTCTTTATGTGTACGGTAACTATTCACTGAAAAGTTCTTTTATGATTAATGTTAAAATCTATATTATTTGGAAAGTCGTTAATCGCTAAGGAGGCTTACCCTTATTGTAGAACAAATATTATTTATTTAAATAAATTAAATAGTTTAATTTATTTATTCAAATAAGATTAGAATTATTCTAATTGATTTATTCACAATCGGTTTAATATGGAGAACCTAAAGGGTCATACCGCAAAAAAAAATATTTATTTAAGAAGTAAATGGCATAATCGTAGTAATATGTTAAGTATATTTAATTTATGCAATGGTGGTAGAATAAATTAAATAGCTTAATATTTATTATTTAATATTTTAGAAATATTAAATATAAATTAATAAGAGGAGTCTTATTAATATTATTACTATTATTATTATTTAATTTCTAAATGGTTTGAGAATTAATTAATACAAGTACTCTCATAAATTTTTAATTGGATTGCGAGTTTAATTAATTAAAAGGGTTTAATTAAAATAAAACCTTATTCCTAAATAGTTTAGGAGGGTTGCCTACATCTATAAGTAAGAGGAGTCTCATCATGGATTAGGGTTATACATTCTTCCATTAGATTTGGGAGAGTACTTACATATTCTCTAGAGAGAGAAAACTAGGGTTTTGTTAAACACCCATCTTATTGAATAGATATTATTCCTTGGTGGATCACCTCTAGAGGCCAAACATTAGGGTGGCTTGCATTGATTAAATGAAGAAATCTAATCGGTGGAATTTAAGGAGAACGCGAAGGATTTTGGAGTTGAACTTGTACCCGAGGAAGCTTTGATCTACGAGGGTATAATTCTTATTCTCTATCTTCCTTTGTTAATTAATAATTGGGCGTAAAGATCGATTCTGGTTATGGTTTGTAAAAATTTTAAATTCTAATTTACCATGCTTCCGCTGCTTATATGTAATTTGATTGTATACTCATGGATATTACAAACCTGACAGTGGTATCAGATAGCCAAACTTTATGCGAATTATTAATTGTTTTGATTCCGTATATGCATAGGTATGTGTTTAGAACAATTTAATTGGGCATAATTGTTATTATAGAATCATGTTTTGGGAGAAAACTCAAAAATCGCGATCTGCAAATACCAGAAACGAACTGATAGAGCTTGTGCGCCACGACGCTCTTTTTGTGTGAACCGCGACGCTAGGCTAGGGTCGCGGTGCTCAATTTCGTGAGCCACAGCACTTTCCTTGAGCGTCGCGACGCTCAAATCTTTGAGTCGTGGCACTCGTTTCTTGAGTTGCGGCGCTAGAAGGCCTGTTGGTTCGTTTTTTGTGTAATTTTAAAAATTTTCGAAATTTGACTAAAATAGAGTTTATTTTTATTTGGAATAAGATTCCACGTTTTTTCAAAAATTATAAATTAAGAATAAAGTAGTTTATTTTGAGATTAAAAATAATGGAGTTTATTTTTATTCAAAATTGGTTAAATTAAAATAAAGGAGTTTATTTTGATTTAAAATTGGATTAAAATAAAAGGGTTTATTTTGTTTTAAAATTGGATTAAAATAAAAGAGTTTATTTTGATTCAAAATCGGATTTCATGATAACTAATTAGAGTTGGAATTAGATTCCATGATAACTAATTAGAGTTGAAATTGGATTTTATACTAAACAAATTGGAGTTGAAATTGAATTTCATGCTAACTAATTTGATTTGGTATTGAATTTTGTACTAACTACTATTGCCCATTAAATGATATCAATGCATATATAGAATGGTTTTATTATTCATGAGATGAATATTGTTTATTGATATACATGGTGATATGTATGATTATAAATGGAACTGATTATGGACTATTGAATAAGTGTATGCTTGAATGAATGAGTTTTATAAATGAGGTCTGCGTACCTCATATTCTCTAGTTTTTCTTGATGTAAATTCTATCTCCCTCCTATGTACTTCCCCTTGACTGCTGATCAAGGTTTCTATTTATAGTAAATAGTTTTAATAATAGGATTAGTTATAATTACTTGAAGAATCGGAGACCAAGGAGCAAGGAGCGCATGAAGACCCGTTTGTAATGGAACCCGAGTTTAAATATAATGGTTATATTTAAATTCAGTTCTTGTACCTTAGGTTTAACCTTTTGGTTTACTTCGTAGCTCTAGTGAACCAAACTAGAATAAAAGTCCATAATCAATCCGGGTAGAATATAATATTTTATATGTGTATGTTTATTATATATATATATATATATATATATATATATATATATGTCGACGCCGGTTTTTTGTCCCTTTCCATTTTTAGCCTTTTGATTTAAATGATTTTTTGGAAAAGGTCAGCATTAATGTCGACGGGATTTTGAAAGATCGTTTTTTATGATGAGCCAATTAACCAGAGTCGCCAGTTGGTATATTTGAAATGGATGTACCAACTCATCCGAGTTTTCGTTTTTTGTAAATCGCTGGCTCATATGTGACTCCGAATTAATTGGTCTGCAAACCGAGATTCATAGAGTTCGGGGGGCTTGCTTAAGCGAGGGGAAGGTGTTAGGCACCCCCCGACTTCCGTGAAACACGGTTACCGCAATCTTGATACTTTCCTATCCTTTAATTCATGGAATGTGTATGTGTGCGTGTGTGTGTGTGTGCTTATATGAATGTTGTGGTGAGTTTGCATGAAGAAACCATTTGGGTTTTCAGAAAAGTCGTGTTTTCTTGGGAATGCTTTAGAATATCCTTTAGTTTATACGAGAAAACCTTTATGAGAAAATGCTTGATTTTAATTGTCAAAACTATGAGATTGCATTAGGCGTTGTTTTGGCGAAACAAGAGTTTTCTAAATCTTTGTCAAAATAGGAATCGAGATCTATACGTTGCTTTCATAACTCAAATGATGGGCAACCTCTAGGATCTCTTTAACCCTATGCACAAGGATTTAATAAAACATTATTTATTTTTATAAAATCATTTTTTTTGTGATGCTTGAAAACGATTTCTTTCTTTTGCCTTCTCGTTAAATAGAAATCGACATTCATTAGTACTCCCAATTTCTTATCCTCGCGAAGCTAATCACCTAGTTTAATTGATTTTATGAAAATCTTTATCGTTTAGCTTTGAAATCAATTTCGTGTCATAAATCAAATCAAACATTAAAATGCGTTGGGGCTATTCATGGGCATGTAAGCCATCACAATAACCCCAAGCGCCCACAATCACATATTTTCACTATGACGGGGCCTTAACCACGATTCTCGCATTGGCGTCGTTTTAAGGCCCGACGATTACATATGTACAATGAAAACTACATCATTCCTACTATCTACATCAAAAGACGTCCATCATCGAATTTGGACCACGGGATCGCTTTACTAGGCTCACACCCAAATTTCCACACACCCACAACCGGATATTATAAGAAATAACTGACACGGATAATCTAACAATACCAAGGCATCCTAAAATAGCGATCTAAAGGAACCACGCCCAATATAGTACCGTAAAACAAACAAAAAATCAATAAGTGAATATCATCGGGTTATTAGGAAGAATTTTGTTCCGATGGAACCCTCACTAATAATCCCTAATTCATTTTTCCACCATAAATTACATGAAAACTACATTTAATTTGACCAAATGATATGATAGAAATTGCAAAAATAAGGAGATTTTCACCTTGCAAATGATATCAAAGTGGATGTAAACTTGTATATTAATTAGAGTAGAGAATATAGGTGATATAATCTCACAAAAGAGATATAACTCCTCACTATTTTCTCTCTTTTCTCTCTATTTGGTTGCAAAATTCTGCTGTTTTTCCTTTGAATTTCCGTGTTGCTGCTGCTTATTCTTCTGCTCTTCCGATCTACCAACTCTCTCTGTATCACTGAATGAAGGAAATGTGGCTGGCCTTAGCCCGCCATGCACTCAGCCCGCCATGCACTTTAGTTATTTAATTCTCCTCGGTTTCTGCACCGCACCTCGATTCTCGCGTCGTGCTGTCGGTTTTCGCCGAAAGGCCTGTATTTTGCAGTCCGAGAATTACTGTGAGACGTGACACATTATTCGGGAATGCTCATTTCGGATGGCCTTGTTGTCACGTCGGTTTTGACTACAAATCGTTGCGGTGGCGTCGAGTGTTCGCACTAGTGCCCATTCTTCGCTCCCGCAGGTCGGTTCAATTGACGATTTTGCCCTCCTATCACGGTTAGCATAGGGAACGCAAAATTTGGGTGTCTACAGCTGCCCCTCTTTATCATGTTTATGCAATGTTAAATGAAATGAACAGGATAAAGAATAGACACTCGATGCATGAATGACAGTGCACAAGAATGACAATGCATACATGATGCAACACATATAACTTATGATGCAACGTAAGATGTAAGGCATGCAAAATATTCGTAAAAAGGTGTCAATGCGGATGATCGTCTCGTCGGGGCCGGGTCTCGTATCCGGTCACCCATCTCGTAATCGCCGGGTTTCGTCGCCGGTCGATCGTCTTGTCGGGATCGGGTCTCGTATTCGGTCACCCATCTCGTAATCGCCGGTTATCGTCGCCGGTCGATCGGTTTGTCGGGGCCGGGTTTCGTCGCCGGTCACCCATCTCGTAATCGCCGGTTATCGTCGCCGGTCGATTGTCTTGTCGAGGCCGGGTTTCGTCGCCGGTCACCCATCTCGTAATCGCCGGTTATCGTCGCCAGTCGATCGTCTTGTCGGGGCCGGGTTTCGTCGCAGGTCACCCATCTCGTAATCGCCGATTATCGTCGCCGGTCGATCGTCTTGTCGGGGCCGGGTTTCGTCCCCGGTCACCCATCTCGTAATCGCCGGTTATCGTCGCCGGTTGATCGTCTTGTCGGGATCGGGTCTCGTATTCGGTCACCCATCTCGTAATCACCGGTTATCGTCGCCGGTCGATCGTCTTGTCGGGGCCGATTTTCGTCGCCGGTCACCCATCTCGTAATCGCCGGTTATCGTCGCCGGTCGATCGTCTTGTCGGGGCCGGGTTTCGTCGCCGGTCACCTATCTCGTAATCGCCGGTTATCGTCGTCGGTCGATCGTCCTGCGAGTGCCGGGTCTCGTATCCGGTCACTCGGTCGAATTGAGAAGCCGTGTTCGACATCTGATTCATCAAAATCTCGTATTTTATTACCAAATTATGAGTCAAATGGGCTTTAGGATCGATTAAGCTTGCATTGGACCAAGGAGGGAGCACTGGGCCCAGCCGCAGATTGATCTGCGGCCATGATCGGGCATATAGGCGGCCAGCCGCCTCCCAGATCTGTCACTTTCATTCGTACCTCACGCGATTTTCACACCTTTGCTCGTCCCTTTTGCTGACTTTTCCAATCTTTTCGCAAAAACTGCTCCGGTTAGATCGATCTACGCGCTACAGGTAACACTTTGACCGATTGTTTTCTAATTTCGTCAATGTTTTGCTATACATTTGGCTATTTGCATGCTTAGAGATAGAAATGTATGCTTTATAACGCTATGCTATGTATTATTGTATATACATGCTATGTATCAACTGTGTGAGTCCTATTTTATGCTCATGATGCGGTCACACATATCTGTTGTTTCTTTTTGAGAGAAAATCATGCATTATGGTCCTTTTACATGTTGCAATTACCCATATGAATGCAATTTTGACCTGTTGTGGCTTGGATTAATTGAAAACATGCTTGGTTATGCATGGGATGCCATTTTACAGACGGAACTCTGCCGATTTTTTTTTTCATGCACATATAATAAACATGCATCATGTTGCATTAATTCTACGATGAGTATTGGAATATTTGTGACATAATTCAAAAAAAGGAACTTACCTTCCTCCTTGCCTGTTCTATTCCAGCTATGGATCCCGACGCTCCTAGTAGCTCCTCTGCGTCTCGGACCTCGAGTGTTCGCCGCCGTAGGGCTGCACCTGCCCCCGCTCTTCCTCGGACCCGTCAGGCTCGCCGACTGGCGGAGGCTGTCATCCGGCCTGATCACCCCGATGTTGAGGAGGCTGTTTTCCCGTATGTTGCGGTAGAGGGGCCATCCTCTAGCACACCAGCTCCCTCTTCTCATCGCGCCCTATCTGGCGCCTCTGTTCAGATACCCGATCTGTTGGGTCGGGATCTCAGTCGTCATCCCTTAGCATCTCTCGTGGCTAATGAGGTATATTTAATTCTACTCTGATTTTATTCTCAATTTCTCAATTCCCGTTCTATCTGGACCCATTGGTGATTGCCACAGGTGCCCGAGTTTACTCAGCCGAGGGGTAACTAGTTCAACATCTACTCCCTCTACACCGCTTTGCACAGTGATTATCGAGCGGTGGTGGATTCCTGGGCTTTCGTTATTTCTTCACCATCATTCCCCGCCAGTGCCCCTAGGGTTATATGAGGGCTCTGTCCGAGAGATGGTTTCACCAGAGCCAGTCCCTTCACCTCTTCAAGGCCCGCAATATTCGGTCCGGGGCATTAGCTGTCGATGCTGTCGGAGGTATCTATGCACTGCCTATTCCAGCAGATCGAGCTACCCGTGACATCCTGCTCCGGCGTCTGTTCTTGACCATCATGAGGGGTTGTTTCCTAGGGAACAATTCCTCTACCATTCATTTCAGCGTCGTCGGAGCCGTTAAGGATGTGGACCGGATCGGCGATTACGATTGTGGGTCCTTCACCTTCGCCTACTTCCTCCATGGTCTTCGCCCTCGCTCAGAGGGACAGACAAATGCTTGGCTTGGATTCTACCACTTCTTGCTGGTGAACCCTGTGACGCCCCCAAATTCGGGTCTCCAAATACCCGGACCCGGTCATCACGATCCAATACAAACATTCACCTCTAACAACATATGGTAACTAAAATGCGGAATATAATAAACATACGTTGTTCTTTACAAGGTGTTACTAGTCCCAGAATACAATAACCTTAATACATTCATGAATCCATACCCTAAGTAACAAGCAGGGTTTAATATTACATTAACAATGATTAACTGCACATAATGTTTAAGTCTGCTACATGAAGTTTATCACTTCATCTTTTCTTTCCCTTTGTTTTTCCCTGACGTCTCGGGTTTGGCTGCAATAAAGTCATGATATAGCAAGAATGAGCAACGAGTTTGCTCAGCAAGTTTAAAATACAATAATAAGGATATATCATGATGACAGGAATATAGAAAGGGATTTCAACAATAGCATTATCAGAAGCAATAACAATGAATGCTTTTAGAACAATTGATAGTCAAGTAGACTTTGAACAATAACTTCCAAAGGAGTCAATAGCTAGTTGACCCTCTGGTTACTGGCTACAGAATAAGTACTTGAGGGGATCAGCCTCGCGTACGCTATGTGTATGCATAACATTTAACTCTGTCATTTGTACCTTATTTATGGTACATGGGGTACTCCCCTATAATAAAGGGGTGTTCATACAGTCTAAGAATCCTTACCCTCGATTGGTTCGGATAGCTTTTATAAATTTTCACATACTTGTCTGACCGAACAAAGGTCCAGACTTAATTATGAATAGTCCCTAAATCTCAGAACTTTAATAAATATACGAGTTCAAATGCACGAATGCGAATGTCAATAAATGCATAGAGGTGGAATAATTTTAAAAGTAATTAAACCACTTAAAGCATGCTTGGAGATAAGATTCAAGCTTAAGGAGTAACTTGCAACAATATATATATACTTGTTTGCACGAATTAAAACAGTGCATAAGGTTTAGAAAATTTACTCAATGTAAAAGTTGAGTAAGGAAGAACTTGCCTGTTCGCTCAGCTACACATAAATTTTAGCTTTAATTATTTGATCTTGGATAACCTATCAGTTGATAAAGTTGGTTCATCCATTAGCATCGCAAAATTGTATATCAATACACTCTCTTATGCCATTTATTTAGCAGGTAGACAGTTCTCCATATACATTTAGTTATAAAATAATTAATAAACTTAACATGATTTGATAACAACTAAATAATAGTTGATCTTCTCACTAAATCTTTTATTTACTTAGTTACTATTCACCTTAAGGGCAATTGAGTAATTATTACACTTGGTTCTTTATTAAATATTCAAAGTATTAATTCTACACGCACTTAATTATTATTAAATATTTATTGAATAATTATTGAGTGCTTATTATCTTTACCTATTAAGGGCCATAGATAATCTTATTAGTCTCACTTATACTTAATCATTATTTCATTAATGATTAAGTAATTATTATTCTCATTAGCTTTATTCATACCTAATTATTATTAGTTAATAATTAGATATTATCTTTATTTAGTACTATATGATAAAGAATAAATAACCATTTATTAACTTTCTTATACCTTGTAATAATTCAATGGTTACTATCTTTATTTATTATTAATGGGTAAATAATTATTATGAGTTTTACTTAATTAAAATTAAATATTTATTAACCTTATTTATTATTTATGGTAAATAATTATTAACTTTACTTATATCTAATTATTATTAAATAATAAATAAATATTTATTAACTTTATTTATTATTTATGAATAAATAATAAATAATTTATTAACTTTACTTATACTTATCTATCATTTAAATAATAGTTAAATATTTATTACCTTTATTTATTATTTATGGATAAATAATAAATATTTATTTATCAACCTTGTTCATACCTATTTAATAATGGTTGAACAATAATCAAACGTTCATTAGCTTTATTTAGTATTTATGGATAAATAATAAATAATTAATCTATTAGTGTTATTCATACTTGATTATCATTTAATAGTAGTTAAACAATAATCAATTATTTATTAGCTTTATTTATTATTTAAGGGTAAATAATAAATAATTAAATTATTAACTTTATTTATATTTAACTATTATTTAAAATAATAATTAAATATTTATTATCTTTATTTATTATTTATTAATAAATAATAAATAATTATTTATTTAATCTTACTCATATTTAATATTTATAATCTTTATTTATTATTAGATATCAAATAATAAATAATTAATTTATTAATTTTACTTAATTATTATTTAATATTAATTAAATAATAATGACGTAATAATTATTAATTTTTTTTTATTTGTGTATCAGTATAGTTAATAATTGGTTTCATGGTATTACAACGTAACAGGGCTAGTGTTCGCTTCTAACAAGACTGTGAATCGGCGATATTGAACACTAGTTCATTCCTATACCCAATTTAGGCTACCCGAACCTTATGGTCCTCATACAGAGGTTCACAACACAACGCAACCCAACCAATTATCAAACCATTAGTCCAATACAGATAAATAATTAACCCAACAGAGTTTTCCAAATTCAGAACCAACTCCCAAACGAAAGAAATCCAACATCAGTTTCTTATTCACAATGAACCAACCAAAATACAATGCAGTCTTGTAAACCTAAACAAGAACAACATAATACTAGTTTTCTCCGAATCAAAACCAACAAGATTAACATCATTCGATACCAGGTTTTTAAACCAAACAAAAATAATTTATAATACACGGCTGAGTTTCACACCAAGGCACTGCTATAATATACAATGTATAACCTAAATTCAAACAACTATCACAGTCAATTGACTCCGTTTGATACCTTAGGTTTGATCGCGCTGTTGTCTTCCTTCTTCTTCCGCAATACACGACCCAACTGGACATCCCCTGTTGGCCTCCCTTGCTCCCCCCTTGCTGCAACTTCTGTCCTCTCTCTAATTTGGAACCCCAAATGTCTAATTTCAAACCCTAATTTGGGACGCACAACAGAGATTCGGCAGCTTGGTTTAGGGATTTGAGGCTCAATTTATAGAGGAAGAATTACCCACTCGCTGGCTATTACCTAGCTCATCCGGACAATACCCAAGGGTTAGAGAAGCGAGCTGTCTAATTGATCTCTATCCGTCGACTGAACTCGCCGACAGCTTCTCGAGCATCGCACCTCTCACTGGTCCAATCGCCGAATTTCTGGGACCGTTGGTTCAATCGATGGTTGCTCGGTCGTTCCTTGGTAACCGTTGGTCCTTTTCGCCCTCACGCCGACGCCAGTCCTGCCGATCCTCTCACAATCGCCGGCGCAAGGTTTGACGGCACCTTTTTCCTCCCGTCTCTTGCTCGCCTGTCTGATTGATTGGGAATTTAGGGGTCGCTAGGTTCGGCTAGGGCTGATAGGTTTTCCTCCCTTTTCTTTGTTCTACTGAACCTCAACTCCCACAGCCGTGTCCCCAAATAAGTTACCAATTGCCCACATTCAGTTAGGAAGGGATCCGACCCGTGTCCCATGACTCAACCCGACTGGTAGAAAAATAATGAATGGGCTCAACCCAATAGGGTTGGGCCAACTGAATTAAATAATAAGGCGGCCCAAAAAGGAAATTTTAAGAAGGAAAAATGGTTTCAGCCCACTTGATATTGGGTTATCTTAAAAAGAAATTTTTTTTTTTTGACCCAATTAGAATAACATTATGATATTAATTAACTAATTTAATCTAATTAATTAGTTATAAAATTTATTTCAACAATAATTACTTATGACAACTTATTTAGATTTGATAATTGGAAAAGATGAAATTACTTATCTAGATTATCTTCAATTTTCTCGTCAATCAAATGTTGGGGTTAAATTATCAATTTACTCAAACTATTAGTGAGTCCCCTTTTAAGGTAAAGAAAATTATTGAACAATATAGTTATATAATTAAATAATAATTATTACATGGATCAATTAAATTCGTAAAAATATATAATAACTGAGTTTTATTTATTGAAATAAATTCGATATAATATTTAAAATTCCTGGACATTACATCCTCTCCCCCTTATAAAAATTCCGTCCTCGGAATTTCAATCTAAGGTTACTCAAATAACTGGGGGTAATTTGCTCTCATCTTCTCTTCGAGTTCCCACGTAGCTTCTTCCACCGCGTGGTTCCTCCAGAGTATTTTAACCGAATGAATGATTTTATTCCTCAGCCTCTGTTCCTTCCTATCCAGTATTTGAACAGGAATCTCCTCGTACGATAAGTCCTTTTCGACTTAAATTGGTTCATAGGAAATAACATGCTTGTAATCTGGCTTATACGGACGCAACACTGATACATGAAACACGTTGTGAATGTGCTCAAGTTCAGGAGGTAATGCTACCTCGTACGCCACTTTGCCTATCCGCCTCAAAATCTCGAACGGTCCTATGAACCTAGGGCTCAGCTTGCCCTTCTTCCCAAAACGGATCTTCCCCTTCCAGGGAGATACCTTCAGAAACACAAAGCTACCAACTTCAAAGTCTCGTTTCTGACAATGTAAGTCGGCATACTTCTTCTGACGATCTTGAGCTGCTACTAACCGTTGCCTTATTACTTTAATGATTTCCACGGTTTGTTGTACCAATTCTGGTCCCAACAACCTCCGTTCACCAACTTCATCCCAACACAACGGCGTTCGACACTTCCTCCCGTATAACGCTTCATATGGTGGCATACCAATGCTAGCGTGATAGCTATTGTTGTAGGCGAATTCTACCAGTGGCAAGTGATCGTCCCAGCTGCCACTTAAGTCCATCACGACTGCCCGGAGCATGTCCTCTAGAGTCTGAATTGTTCGCTCACTCTGACCATCCGTCTGAGGGTGATATGTCGTACTCATTCTTAACTGTGTTCCCA
The DNA here is from genome assembly GCA_034770075.1 of Aralia elata. Taxonomy (NCBI): domain Eukaryota; kingdom Viridiplantae; phylum Streptophyta; class Magnoliopsida; order Apiales; family Araliaceae; genus Aralia; species Aralia elata. Next base: position 106,159 of record JAVJAP010000267.1, on the reverse strand, counting down.
GTCTCTCTTGTAGACTTCTCCAAAAATTTGACGTGAAGCGCGGATCTCTGTTGGATACAATAGACACCGGCACTCCGTGTCGTGATACTATCTCCTTCACGTAAAGTTTCGCCAACTGTTCCAATTTGTACCTGATCTTGATCGGTAGAAAGTGGGCAGACTTGGTCAAACGATCTACGATCACCCAGATGGCGTCTAGACCCTTTTGTGTTGTCGGGAGTCCTACCACAAAATCCATTGTGATGTGTTCCCACTTCCATTCAGGAATTTCTAAGGGTTGCAATAATCCGCTCGGCCGCTGGTGCTCTGCCTTGATCCTCTGACAAGTTAAACACCGGCTGACGAACTCTGCAACTTCCCCTTTCAAATGCGGCCACCAATAATGTTGACGAAGATCTTGATACATCTTGGTGCTACCCGGATGTACCGAAAATCTCGTATTGTGGGCCTCCTGCAATATCTCTTCCCTTAGGTCTGGTACGTAAGGTATCCAGATTCTTCCCTCGAATCTCAGCAATCCTGTGCTGTCAACTTTATACTTCGAGGCTTTTCCCTCCGATAACTGTTTCTTAATGTCAATGCATTCCTCATCAAATTCTTGAGCCTCTTGTATCTTATCCAGTAGAGTCGGACCTACTATTATTGTGAACAATTTTGCGTCCGTCTCCATCGGATACTTAACCTCCAGTTCTAGGCGCTCAAAATCTTTTATCAATTCTTCTTGAACTGTCAGCTGCATCAATTTCACCTTGCCCTTTCTGCTTAAGGCATCAGCCACTACATTTGCTTTGCCCGGATGGTACAGAATTTCACAGTTGTAGTCTTTGATCAATTCCAACCATCGGCGCTGCCTAATATTTAGCTCCTTCTGAGTGAAGATATATTTCAGACTTTTGTGATCCGTATATATCTCGCACTTCTCACCGTATAGGTAGTGCCTCCAAATCTTCAAGGCGAAAACTACCGCTGCTAACTCCAAGTCATGAGTCGGGTAACCCTTTTCATAGTCTTTCAGTTGACGTGATGCGTACGCCACGACCTTGCCATGTTGCATCAGTACACAGCCCAGACCCTTGTGTGACGCATCGCTATACACTACGAAACCCCCAGTGTTATCGGGTAAGGTCAACACTGGTGCTTGGCTAAGTCTCTTCTTCAACTCCATGAAACTCTCCTCACATTTTTTCGACCAAACGAACTTAACTGTTTTTCTGGTAAGATTGGTCAACGGCGATGCTATTCTTGAAAAATCCTGGATGAATCTCCGATAGTATCCCACTAATCCCAAGAAACTCCGGATCTCTGTCGGCGTCTTCGGCTGTTCCCAGTTGATAACTGCTTCCACTTTTGCTGGGTCCACCGAAACACCATTCTTGTCGATGACATGACCCAGAAACTGTACCCTCCGCAACCAAAACTCACACTTAGAAAACTTCGCGTACAACTTCTCCCTCCTGAGAGCTTCTAATATAATCTTCAAATGTTCAGCATGCTCCTCCTCCGTCCCTGAATACACCAGAATGTCATCAATGAATACGACTACGAACTTGTCCAAGTACTGCTTGAATACTCTGTTCATCATATCCATGAATGCTGCTGGTGCATTCGTCAATCCAAAAGACATTACCAGAAACTCGAAGTGCCCGTAACGAGTTCTGAATGCAGTCTTCGGGATATCTTCCTGCCTCACCTTCAGCTGATGATAGCCTGTTCTTAAGTCGATTTTTGAAAAGTATTTCGCTCCCTTAAGTTGATCAAATAGATCGTCAATCCTAGGAAGCGGATACTTATTCTTAATCGTAACTTTGTTCAACTCTCGGTAGTCGATACAAAGTCGCATAGAACCATCTTTCTTCTTTACAAACAGAACTGGCGCTCCCCATGGGGACACGCTTGGTCTGATGTAACCTTTATCTAACAGTTCCTGTAGTTGCACCATCAACTCTTTCATTTCTACCGGTGCCATTCGATACGGCGGCTTCGATATTGGTGCGGTTCCTGGTGCCAAATCGATAACGAACTCGGTTTCCCTATCCGGCGGCAGTCCCGGAAGTTCCTCGGGGAAGACATCGGTGAAATCTCTCACGACTGGTATTTGACCCATTTCATCCCCGACCTGACGAGTATCGACCACATGGGCCAAATAACACTCGCAACCTTTCTTCAGTAATCTCCTTGTTTGTATCATAGTAAGACAACAAGATGGTTTTGGTGATTTGCTGCCATAGAATACCACCTTAGACTTATTAGAAGTCTTTAGGTGTACACATTTCTTCTTACAATCAATGACTGCTCCGTGAATTGATAGCCAATCCATTCCCAGGATTACGTCAAACTCTCCCAGTCGAATTGGTATCAAATCCACATTGAGCTTAAATCCTCGCAATTCAGCACAACAATTCCTATGAATGCATTCTACGGGGATAATTTCCTTGTTTGCTACTTCTACGTTCATAGGGTGTTCTAACTTTTCACAAGGTACATTTAACTGACTAGCAAATTCTTCGGAAACAAAAGAGCAAGTAGCACCCGAATTAAATAGCACATATGCATTTATATCATTGATTGGGATGATACCTGACACCACGTCTTTGGATTCCATGGCATCCTGCACAGTCATGTTGAACGTGCGGGCTGTTGGCCTGTTGGCTTGACTGGCTGGTGGCCCGTAGTTCAACCGATTGTTGTTTCCACTGTTGTTGTTGTTTCGGTTGCCACTCCCAGCGTCGCCCTTCCTCTTCGGGCAATCCTTGATTTGGTGGTCGGGTGCTCCACATGAAAAACATCCTCCCTTTGGCTTATTCTGACATTAGGGTGCCATGTGCCCCGGTTGTCCACACCGGTAGCAAACACTCTTTCCTTTCATGCACTCTCCCGTGTGGTTTTTGCCACAATTACTGCACCTACCTGGCTTCTTCACCTCCCCTCCTGATTTGTTTCCCCCAAAGGACTGACTCTCGACCCATTTCCGTTTGTTGGGGTTACTGCCCCCGCTACTTCCTACCTTCGGGCCCTCATGTCCCTTCTTCTTCTCTTGATTGTATTTTGCCAGGGCCTCACTGCCACCCTCTGCAATGATCGCCCTCTCTAATAATTCTGCAAATGTCTTAATTTTCAATACCGCAACAGAACGATATAACCATGGTTTCAACCCTTGTTCAAACCTACGAGCTTTTCTTTCCTCTGTGCTAACTTGGTGAGTTGCAAACCGTGCCAACTCATTAAACTTAGCCGCGTACTCAGCCACAGACATGTTTCCTTGTTTTAGTTCCAGGAACTTGATCTCCATCTCTTGTTTCATGCTCTCCGGAAAGTAATTCTCCAAGAACATCTCCTTAAAGCGTTCCCCCGCGACAATGCCTCCTTCCACTCGGCCCCTATTGGCCTTCCACCAGTAGTTCGCCTCGCCCTTTAACATGAAGGTACCAAAGCTTGTTTTCTGTTCCTCTGCCACCCGTGCTACCTCGAATACCTTTTCTATCTCCTCTATCCAGGTCTGCGCTTCAATTGGGTTCAGAGTTCCCTTGAACTCAGGTGGTCCAACTAATTTGAAGTCTTTAAAATTTACCAGATGATGCGCTGGCTCGGCTGCTGCTTGGGTTCCTCCTGGTGGCGGTCTTGATTGCATGGCTTCTGCCAGCATCTCCGCAAACATCCTCATTGGGTTGGATTGGTTCCCAACTTCACTTTTTGATTCTTCAACCTGTCGGTTTCGTGGTCGTCCTCTTGGCGGCATGTTTGGATAAGGAAAATCCGCTGACTTTTACCTATAGTTTTATATTTTACACAATATGTCATTAAAATAAGCAATCAAAGGTAAAATATCTATCAACACATTTGATTTAAGTGAAACATCTGCATTTATATTCATATACCACTGTTTTGTTACAAGACTAAACCTGTGGCATACTTCTATAAATGCGCCACTGTGTGCCTATCCATCAATAATCTTTTCCCCAAGACAAAAGTGGGGAATCCTAACCTTCCATCCCTCAAAACACAAAAGTTGGGGTTTAACTGCTACCCCAAGTCTAAATACAATATAAAGTTTCACAAATCAAACATTAATACGTCCCTAATATAACAAAAGGTGGGACTGACTGAACTAAAGACAAAGTAACCATCATAACAAGTCATTGCATGTCGTGACGGATCCGAGCCTGCTGACCAGAGAATGCTCCATCCCCTACCCTGCGACGAACTGAGCGGCTAGACTCGCCTGCCTCAGACCGGGGCCTCCTGTAGGCTGTGTCTAGGGCATACCCTAGGGTCTCGATCCTCACCGCCCCAGCCTCTAACCGGTCCTCCAATAGGTCAACTCTACTTGCTGCTCTGACCCAGGCGTCCCTCACTCGGACATTCTCAGCAACCTCTAGCCCAATCTCGAACCTCATGGCCTCCTGTTTGGCCTTCAGGTGGGCAATCTGCAGATCCCTCTGCTCCAGCCTCTCTCTCAACTCAGCATTTTGGGCCACTAGCTGATGTAGCAGTGGTCCGATCTGCTGCGCTGAGGACTCGTAGCCCTGTAGCTGTGACTTCGCCACTCCCAAGTCGTGCTCAAGCTGATAGGCCAGGTCTCTATACTGGTCCTCTCGGATCTGGTGGGTCTGATTCTGCTCCTCCAGATGAGCTATCCGATCCTCCAGCTCCTCGGTCCTGCTGGTCAGTCCCTCAATAATATCGTCGGCAGTGGACCCCATGCCATCCACATAAGCAGGTGGCTCCTCTCCCTCGGTCTCGGGGTCCTCCTCCTCAGCATCAGGGTCCTGACTACCGGACCTCATCACCCTACCTACCACTGGCTCTGGTAGCTCCCTCTGGTAGTCCTCCTCCGGCTCGGACTCCTCTAGCGGTACCCCTGGGGCAGTAGGAGCATACCCCACCAGCTGCTCAGCAACTACTGGGATATCTATGAATACCTCCTCCTCCTCCTGGGTCCCACTAGTCCCTGCCCTGTCAGCCATCCTACAATCAGATCGAAAATCAACATTAGTACAGCAATAAAATATATTCATTGATGAAATGAAGTTATATTTCATTGGGTACTACTCGACTCGATGAATTCCCCAATTCATCAAAACCACATAATTAAATCTCCTCGATTTATCTCCTAACACTCAATACGAGTTTACTATGAAGGTTATAACCTAGGTTTCGCGATCCTAAAGTTTATAACCTATGGCTTTGATACCAACCTGTGACGCCCCCAAATTCGGGTCTCCAAATACCCGGATCCGGTCATCACGATCCAATACAAACATTCACCTCTAACAACATATGGTAACTAAAATGCGGAATATAATAAACATACGTTGTTCTTTACAAGGTGTTACTAGTCCCAGAATACAATAACCTTAATACATTCATGAATCCATACCCTAAGTAACAAGCAGGGTTTAATATTACATTAACAATGATTAACTGCACATAATGTTTAAGTCTGCTACATGAAGTTTATCACTTCATCTTTTCTTTCCCTTTGTTTTTCCCTGACGTCTCGGGTTTGGCTGCAATAAAGTCATGATATATCAAGAATGAGCAACGAGTTTGCTCAGCAAGTTTAAAATACAATAATAAGGATATATCATGATGACAGGAATATAGAAAGGGATTTCAACAATAGCATTATCAGAAGCAATAACAATGAATGCTTTTAGAACAATTGATAGTCAAGTAGACTTTGAACAATAACTTCCAAAGGAGTCAATAGCTAGTTGACCCTCTGGTTACAGGCTACAGAATAAGTACTTGAGGGGATCAGCCTCGCGTACGCTATGTGTATGCATAACATTTAACTATGTCATTTGTACCTTATTTACGGTACATGGGGTACTCCCCTATAATAAAGGGGTGTTCATACAGTCTAAGAATCCTTACCCTCGATTGGTTCGGATAACTTTTATAAATTTTCACATACTTGTCTGACCGAACAAAGGTCCAGACTTAATTATGAATAGTCCCTAAATCTCGGAACTTTAATAAATATACGAGTTCAAATGCACGAATGCGAATGTCAATAAATGCATAGAGGTGGAATAATTTTAAAAGTAATTAGACCACTTAAAGCATGCTTGGAGATAAGATTCAAGCTTAAGGAGTAACTTGCAACAATATATATATACTTGTTTGCACGAATTAAAACAGTGCATAAGGTTTAGAAAATTTACTCAATGTAAAAGTTGAGTAAGGAAGAACTTGCCTGTTCGCTCAGCTACACATAAATTTTAGCTTTAATTATTTGATCTTGGATAACCTATCAGTTGATAAAGTTGGTTCATCCATTAGCATCGCAAAATTGTATATCAATACACTCTCTTATGCCATTTATTTAGCAGGTAGACAGTTCTCCATATACATTTAGTTATAAAATAATTAATAAACTTAACATGATTTGATAACAACTAAATAATAGTTGATCTTCTCACTAAATCTTTTATTTACTTAGTTTACTATTCACCTTAAGGGCAATTGAGTAATTATTACACTTGGTTCTTTATTAAATATTCAAAGTATTAATTCTACACGCACTTAATTATTATTAAATATTTATTGAATAATTATTGAGTGCTTATTATCTTTACCTATTAAGGGCCATAGATAATCTTATTAGTCTCACTTATACTTAATCATTATTTCATTAATGATTAAGTAATTATTATTCTCATTAGCTTTATTCATACCTAATTATTATTAGTTAATAATTAGATATTATCTTTATTTAGTACTATATGATAAAGAATAAATAACCATTTATTAACTTTCTTATACCTTGTAATAATTCAATGGTTACTATCTTTATTTATTATTAATGGGTAAATAATTATTATGAGTTTTACTTAATTAAAATTAAATATTTATTAACCTTATTTATTATTTATGGTAAATAATTATTAACTTTACTTATATCTAATTATTATTAAATAATAAATAAATATTTATTAACTTTATTTATTATTAATAAATAATAAATAATTTATTAACTTTACTTATACTTATCTATCATTTAAATAATAGTTAAATATTTATTACCTTTATTTATTATTTATGGATAAATAATAAATATTTATTTATCAACCTTGTTCATACCTATTTAATAATGGTTGAACAATAATCAAACGTTCATTAGCTTTATTTAGTATTTATGGATAAATAATAAATAATTAATCTATTAGTGTTATTCATACTTGATTATCATTTAATAGTAGTTAAACAATAATCAATTATTTATTAGCTTTATTTATTATTTAAGGGTAAATAATAAATAATTAAATTATTAACTTTATTTATATTTAACTATTATTTAAAATAATAATTAAATATTTATTATCTTTATTTATTATTTATTAATAAATAATAAATAATTATTTATTTAACCTTACTCATATTTAATATTTATAATCTTTATTTATTATTAGATATCAAATAATAAATAATTAATTTATTAATTTTACTTAATTATTATTTAATATTAATTAAATAATAATGACGTAATAATTATTAATTTTTTTTTATTTGTGTATCAGTATAGTTAATAATTGGTTTCATGGTATTACAACATAACAGGGCTAGTGTTCGCTTCTAACAAGACTGTGAATCGGCGATATTGAACACTAGTTCATTCCTATACCCAATTTAGGCTACCCGAACCTTATGGTCCTCATACAGAGGTTCACAACACAACGCAACCCAACCAATTATCAAACCATTAGTCCAATACAGATAAATAATTAACCCAACAGAGTTTTCCAAATTCAGAACCAACTCCCAAACGAAAGAAATCCAACATCAGTTTCTTATTCACAATGAACCAACCAAAATACAATGCAGTCTTGTAAACCTAAACAAGAACAACATAATACCAGTTTTCTCCGAATCAAAACCAACAAGATTAACATCATTCGATACCAGGTTTTTAAACCAAACAAAAAAAATTTATAATACACGGCTGAGTTTCACACCAAGGCACTGCTATAATATACAATGTATAACCTAAATTCAAACAACTATCACAGTCAATTGACTCCGTTTGATACCTTAGGTTTGATCGCGCTGCTGTCTTCCTTCTTCTTCCGCAATACACGACCCAACTGGACATCCCTTGCTGGCCTCCCCTACTCCCCCCTTGCTGCAACTTCTGTCCTCTCTCTAATTTGGAACCCCAAATGTCTAATTTCAAACCCTAATTTGGGACGCACAACAGAGATTCGGCAGCTTGGTTTAGGGATTTGAGGCTCAATTTATAGAGGAAGAATTACCCACTCGCTGGCTATTACCTCGCTCATCCGGACAATACCCAAGGGTTAGAGAAGCGAGCTGTCTAATTGATCTCCATCAGTCGACTGAACTCGCCGGCAGCTTCTCGAGCATCGCACCTCTCACTGGTCCAATCGCCGAATTTCTGGGACCGTTGGTTCAATCGATGGTTGCTCGGTCGTTCCTCACGCCGACGCTAGTCCTGCCGATCCTCTCACAATCGCCGGCGCAAGGTTTGACGGCACCTTTTTCCTCCCGTCTCTTGCTCGCCTGTCTGATTGATTGGGAATTTAGGGGTCGCTAGGTTCGGCTAGGGCTGATAGGTTTTCCTCCCTTTTCTTTGTTCGACTGAACCTCAACTCCCACAGCCGTGTCCCCAAATAAGTTACCAATTGCCCACATTCAGTTAGGAAGGGATCCGACCCGTGTCCCATGACTCAACCCGACTGGTAGAAAAATAATGAATGGGCTCAACCCAATAGGGTTGGGCCAACTGAATTAAATAATAAGGCGGCCCGAAAAGGAAATTTTAAGAAGGAAAAATGGTTTCAGCCCACTTGATATTGGGTTATCTTAAAAAGAAATTTTTTTTTTGACCCAATTAGAATAACATTATGATATTAATTAACTAATTTAATCTAATTAATTAGTTATAAAATTTATTTCAACAATAATTACTTATGGCAACTTATTTAGATTTGATAATTGGAAAAGATGAAATTACTTATCTAGATTATCTTCAATTTTCTCGTCAATCAAATGTTGGGGTTAAATTATCAATTTACTCAAACTATTAGTGAGTCCCCTTTTAAGGTAAAGAAAATTATTGAATAATATAGTTATATAATTAAATAATAATTATTACATGGATCAATTAAATTCGTAAAAATATATAATAACTGAATTTTATTTATTGAAATAAATTCGATATAATATTTAAAATTCCTGGACATTACAAACCCTCTCTTCCTCTTTTCTTACTGTATTCTTCTTCATTTTATTTCTCTTTTCTGCATTTTGACAGTTACTCTTGCCTTGTTTCTGTTCACAGTTCTGGGCCTACGAGCGACTTCCATGCCTAAGGCCTGTCACGACCCTCGGCTTGGACACTTATCCTAGGGGTCGTCGGTGGCACCACAACACCTTGGAGGAGGTTCCGGTATCTGGCAGTTTTGCTCACTGCCGCATTCAGCTGGAGCTGATCACCGCTGCAGATGTCGTCTGGACTCCTTATCTTTCAGAGCATTTGGTTGTGGGGTTTATAGATAGGTATCCTTCCGGCCCAGAGTTCACGCTTTCCACCCGTCGTCTCACTTTGCAGAGTGTCGGAGGATGGGTGATGTATTTGGGAAAGTGCGCATTCAGATCCGTGACTGGAGAGATCCGCATCCCGCATTCCCTTCCTTTCACTACATCTTGGCCGCTGGATTCTCAACCTTCGGAGATCATACTCGCGGGGGAGGATGGCCGGATGCTTTCTACGGGTCCCAGTACGAGTGAGGCTTTCTGTACCTGGTGGGTGCCCCGTACTATCGGTCCTCAAACTCGGGCCACTTTCTTTCTTGGGGATATGGTTCCTGGCTCAGTGATGATGACTGATTGGGCCGCATGCGTTCGGAGTCCCACCCATGCTGAGCAGATCGCCACTCTGACCAGTCAGGTGGAGGAGCTGTCCTTATATCTTCGGGTGTTAGGCCGGACCCCAGAGGATGCTTACGCTTACGATCCTGACAGTGCGGGTTATGATGCAGGCCCGAGCTCATCTGATGCCACAACACAGCCATACATTCCTGACATGAATTTTGGACCTCCGGCTTCGACGACTCCAGGGATCAGTTCGAGGATCCCGCCTTCTTGGATGACCTTACTTTTGACTAAATTAGGCTAGGATATGGCTTTTGTACCTGCACCTGTTTAGATTTCTTTTCCCATTTCATGCACTATGTATTGAACTTTTTATTCATTTATGCACAGTTTTTTTTATCCTTATAAAATTTACATGCTTTATTATTAACTGTACGATGCATGCTTTTTATTTATGAATAGAGAATGACCCCTGTATAGTCTTTTGATACTATTTTCACAGATGTCGTCATCAGATGTCGTGGTACGTTTGGATCCCATTCCTCCCACATGGTTGGTCGGCAGTCTTGTCTGCTGGCTGGACATATTATCGCCGGCCGACGGGGTTATCGCAGATGGTCTTTTGGGACATTCTTGGTCCTTATTATCCTTTCAGGTGCCAGTGGGCTTTGTGGAGGGTATTTTGAGCTATTGGGCCCCTGCACGTCAGGTGTTCAGATTAGGGACAGTAGAGCTGATCCCCACTCTCGAGGAGTATGCTCGCTTTACCGGCTTGCCTTTGGATAGACCTTGTGCCAGGGTCACAGCTGGTTCTATGCGCCGTCAGTTCTTGACTTTCACCGGTTTACGGAGGACAGTCTTGTTATCGGTGATCACATCAGACCATCTGGTTCCCCTTCATTTCTTGATTGACCGATTCGGCTCACCCGACAGTTTTCACCTATTTTCTGGTGATTTTTCCGTGTCCGAGGAGCGCTGGGGTACTTTGAGAGTAGCCGTTTTGATGGCCTGTGTCATCTCAGTTTTGTACTTGCCAGCCGGACCCGATCAGTTGGATATGCGAGTTGTCGCGGCCGTCAGAGCCCTTCAGGAGGATCACACCATTCTTCCCATGATATTGGCGGATACCTACATGTCAGCCTCATATTGCCAGTCTTTCCGAGGCAGAGTATTCAGAGGGAGCTCGACTTTGTTGTACGTGTGATTCATGAGTCATCTCAGTCCCATCGGCCATTTCCGTCGCCAAGGGTTTTGCTTCAACCATGACATAGCCACGCAGTTTTTGTTTCGTCCCGTGAGCTGTACTGATGCGGCTTCTTGGACATCATTTTTGTCGGTCATTGAGGATCCTTTTCATCTCCTGGTTTATTCGGGTTATTGCTCCTTTATGAGCTTCTTGACTCACATGTCGAACCTGGATTTCATCCCTATTGCTGGCTTGAGAGGTGTGACGACTTATCATCCCTTGGCGGTTACAGGGCAGTTTGATCAGACACAGGATTTTCACCCTTTCGCGGGCGCAGCCGCCTACCAATTCCTTATATCATCCCAGACAGAGAGGGATCTACTGCGGGTATACGATCTTTGGTCTCGCAGGATCTTTGCCGAATATAGTGAGGGCTGCCACATCCAGACATTTGCTTATGTGCAGTGGTTGCGCGGAGACTCGGATCCGGTTGGTTTGAGTCAGACTGGGGCCTTTGATGACTCTGGAGTGATTTTCCCAGATGGTACCATAGATTATTCCATCTCAGCTGATTCTGCCCCAAGTCGGGTTACTGAGGATACCCGACTCCGCCTGGCCTTGATTACTACTGAAGCTGAGAGGGATGCCGCTCTTGTCGAGAGAGATGATGCCATTCTGGCTAGAGACGTTGCCATTGCTGACAGAGACGCCATTGTATTTCGGATCAGGGCAGTTATAGATGCTCATTCTGGGACTGTTAGCCGAGCCACTACTTTATTGGACCGCATCGACATGATGGGGCAGCAGATTGCAGGGGATACTGATGCTTTAGATCTGTCCACCACTTTATCCATCCTGCTTCAGTTAGTTACAGATTTGTAGATTGTTTTATTTCCTGCATAGACTATGTTAGTTTAATCGGTTATCGAAAGAGAAATCTTGTAACAAAATGACTTATATATGTAGACATGTATTTAAATTTAGTCATTTTCCCTTTTTGTCGTATCGTTGCCTTCATTTGATCTTCATTTTATCCAACTGACCATGATTTTGACATTTCGCTTTCTCTCTCTTCTCCAGTCATGATGGAGATTTGACAGATATTACCGCACACCCTGTTGATTTCATCGGATTGAGTCTTAGATTTTGGCTAACTGTTTGGTTGGGCTAGGTTTATGTTACTCGGGACGAATCTGATTATGGCTGGCATCGGGAAGGTTTCGAGGGTAGAGGAAGGCTTTTTTCTGGCTATTGGGAATTGGTTTTGGTTAGAGAAAGGATTATTATTTTTTTAAGGAATCGGACCGCGCCATGATGGCTGCCTACGTACCCCCACAAGTTGGGAGATCATGTCCTACGTAGTTCGTTCCTCAAAGAAAAAGGGGAACTGATGATTCAAGCGTAGAACCGCTTCACCGAGTCAGAATTGAGGGGTTGTGGAAATACCTCACCATCCATTTCTTGCAATATGAGGGCTCCTCCAGATAGCACTTTCTTAATCACAAATGGTCCTTCCCAGTTCGGGGCAAACTTCCCCTTGGCTTCGTCTTGACAAGGCATGACTCTTTTTAGCACCAAATCATTTTCCTTGAAATTCCGAGGTCTTATCCTTTTGTCGTATGATCGAGAGATCCTTTGTTGATATAACTGACCGTGCCAAACAGCAGCCACCCTCCTTTCATCAATTAGGGCCAATTGGTCGTATCGACTTTGCATCCAATCCTCCTCGCTTATCTGAGCATCAATCACTATTCTGAGGGACGCCATCTCAACCTCAACTGGCAGAACAGCCTACACTCCATACACCAAAGCGTAAGGGGTTGCCCCTATAGAAGTACGCGTTGACGTTCGGTATGCCAGCAGGGTGAGGGGTAGCAGATCCGGCCATCCCCGATGATTAGCAGACATTTTTGCCATGATCTTCTTGATGTTTTTATTTGCAGCCTCTACTGCCCCATTCATCTTAGGACGGTAAATTACAGAATTGAGGTGTTTGATCTTAAACTGGTCGCATAATCCCTTCATGAGGGCGTTGTTCAAATTCTTGGCATTGTCGGAGACCAAAACCTCAAGTTGCCCGTATCGACAAATGACATTATTCCTGATGAAACCGACGATGACCTCCTGAGTTACTTTGGGGAAAGAAGCTGCTTCTACCCATTTGGTGAAGTAATCGATCATGACAAAAATGAATCGGTGTCCGTTGCTTGCTTTGGGCTCTATTGGTCCGATTACATCCATTCCCCACATTGAGAAAGTCCAAGGGGAGGTCATACAGTGCAGTTCATTGGGAGGCGTATGGATCACATTACCATGCGCCTGGCATTGGTAACACCGTTTGACATGATCGTCGCAGTCGGCTTTCAGTGTTAACCAATAATGCCCCATTCTCAAGATCTTTTTGGCCAGCATCGGTCCACTCATGTGTGGGCCACACACTCCACCATGTATTTCGTTCATAATCTTTTGGGCCTGTGTCTCATCTACGCATTGTAACAGTCCCAACCCAGCATCCCTCTTGTAGAGTGAATCCCCACTCAGGTAAAATTTCATTGCCATCTTTTGAATTCTCATCCTCTCAGTTTGGCTTGCCTGGTCGGGAATGGATCTATCCCTCAGGTACTCCCTTATGTCGTGATACCAAGGCTGCCCCGGCATAACCACCTCGTCTGATAATACTGCAACATGTTCCTCGTATGCCGGGGTGTTCTGTACTGCTATCTCAATCTGTGGAACATCTTTTCTTTTGATTATATGGATTAAGGAAGCCAGGGTTGCCAATGCATCGGCAAAATCATTCCGTCCCCGGGGGATATGTCGGAAAGCGATATCTTCGAACTCTTGCATCAACTGGGTAACACAACGATGGTATGGAAGTAACCGAAGCTCTTTAGTGTTGTACACCCCGATCGCTTATCTGATTACCAGTTCTGAATCCCCAAACACCGCTAATCTCTTCACTCCCATATCGCGGGCAAAACGGAGTCCCAATATACACCCCTCGTACTCAGCTGTATTGTTTGAATTACTGAACTGCAATTTAGTAGCCACATGGTATTGCTCTCCGGTGATAGAGACCAGGACTGCTCTGGCTCCTGCCCCTTCAGCATTCATGGCACCATCAAAATACAGCTTCCAGAACTGTCCCTCGTCATCACATTTCGTGTGTAATACCTAAAATATATCTTCGCCCGGCAAAGGAGTTTCTAACGGCTCCATCCCTCCTGATGGCGTTTCCGCCAACTGATCTGCAATTACCTGCCCTTTCATGGCTTTCTTAGTTACGTATACAATGTCGAACTGCTGTAAGATTAACTGCCATCTTGAAAGTTGACAGTTCATCATGGGCCTTTCAAAGATATATTTCAGGGGATCCATTCTCGATATCAGGTACGTAGTATGCCCACGGAGGTAGTGTTGTAATCTTCTTGTAGCCCAGGCCAAGGCACAACATGTCTTCTCGATGGGAGTGTAATTTTGTTCACATCGGCTAAATCTCTCGCTGAGGTAATAGATGGCCTGCTCTTTACCCGCTTCATTCTTTTGTCCCAGCATACATCCCATTGCAATGGCATTGACCGATATATACATAAACAGAGGGATCCCATCCTTCGGGGGTACCAGCACTGGTGCCTTTGTCAGCTGCTTTTTAATGGTCTGAAAGGCGTTCTGACATGGTTCATTCCACTCTTGGGAATCATCTTTCCTTAATAGTTTGAAAATCGGCTCGCATGTAGTCGTCAAGTGGGATATGAAACGGCTGATGAAGTTTATTCTTCCTAGGAATCCTCTTATCTCCTTCTCTGTGTGAGGTGCCGGCATATCCACAATGGCCTTAATCTTTGCCGGATCCAACTCAATGCCCCGATTACTAACCAGGAATCCTAAAAGCTTGCCCGACTGCACTCCGAAAGCACACTTTGCTGGATTGAGCTTCAAATTATATTTTCTGAGCCGGTCGAATAGCTTTTTGAGATGGGTTATATGATCAGACTCTACCCTTGATTTCACAATAATGTCATCCACGTAGACCTCTATCTCCTTATGCATCATGTCGTGGAATAGGGCAATCATGGCTCTCTGATAAGTAGCCCCCGCGTTTGTGAGACCGAAAGCCAATCGTCTATAGCAGAAAGTGCCCCAAGGGGTGATGAACGCGGTCTTTTCCCGATCTTCTTCCGCCACCATTATCTGATGATACCTCGCAAAGCAATCAACGAAAGAGTACATCTCGTACTAGGCTGTATTATCCACCAGGATGTGTATGAAAGGCACCGGGAAGTTATCCTTGAGACTGGCCTTGTTTAGATCTCGATAGTTGACACATACCCTCACCTTCCCTCCAGGCTTAGCCACTGGGACTACATTGGACAACCATTCTGGGTAAGTGGACACCATAATGATTCCAGCCCTGAACTGTTTGATGATCTCTTCCTTCACCTTCAAGCTCCATTCCGGTTTTAACTTTCTTAGTTTCTACTTGACAGGCCTGAAACCCTCCTTGATGGGCAACCGATGTACCACAATGTCGGTGGACAATCCGATCATGTCCTCATGAGACCAAGCAAAAACATCCTTATATTGGCTTAACAACTTGGTTATTTCTGTTTTCTGGCTAGGGGTAAGGTCTGTCCCTATTTTGAGCTCTTTGGGTGTGTCAGGGGTTCCAATATCTATGGTGATGGTTTGGTCTAAGTTGGGTTTGGGTTTATCCTCGACCCATCCTTTGATCTCGTCAGGCGCGTCGTCGTAATATGTCTCGTCTTGCTCAATGCCCATTAAATCGAAATCCAGCTCAATGTCAAAATCATAATCATCATTCAAATTTGAAAGACCGTTTGTTAGGCAAGGATTACTCAAATTGGTACACCTGACATGAAACAAAATATTTGTCATATATAAGTTATTTTCCACAACGATCACATTTTCAGATAACATGGAGAAACGACATAATTATGCAAAATACAAAACAAAAAAAATGAACTTCTTCATCCTCCCATCCTCTAGGGTCTACCACCCTGATGTTGGGTTTTACCCTTGTTTGGATATCACTGGTTTCATGGTCCAGTTGTCGACGGTCAGGTCAGATGAAATGCGCTGGATAAAAGGGGGCTTCACATCGGAAACTTCCTCGATGATTACGGCTACGTCGCCTGAGTCCCTCTTCTTACCTTCTTCAGGAATAATTAGCCCTGCCCAATCGATGACAGGCACACCTTGTTGGGCTCCCGGTGGCGTGACAACATCCGTCCCCTCTCTATTGCTTGTTAATTGTCCGGGGATATAGCACCTGGTTTCAAACTTTTGTGCGACCTCCTGTAGAAAACTTTCCCTCTTGGTCGACTCATCACTTGCGGGGGTTAATTCTTCATTCCCTGACCCAATCATAAGCTCGCTAGTCCCCTGTTCATTGTTGACCTTGGTCACTGGACTGCCAGCCAGTAGAATCGGAGTCGCACCTTGACGGTGTCTCCGTGCTACGCCTTCACGATATCCCAACCCTGTTTTACCTATCTGATGGGGTAGTTGAATGGGCTCGGTGATTCCTTGACTGTTTTTTCCTAACCCCTGTCCAGGCTGGAATTTCATTTTCATCATTTCCTTTGCAACGAAGGTAAGTTCTGGAGAGACCTTGGGTTTCACGGCTGGAGCTCTGAGGCATCTGTAGTGGGGAGTGCCAATTTCTAGTGCCTGAAAACTGGCAGGTGCCGCCGACTCGTCCACATTAATCACAGGCAGGCCATTCCTGGAAGGATAAGGGTCATCACACTCCACCGAGATCATCACCAGATTCCCGTCGATGATAAGTTTGATTTGCTGGTGTAGTGTGGAAGGAACTGCCCCGGCCATGTGTATCCACGGCCTCCCCAATAACAGGTTGTAACTTGCCGCAATGTCTAGGACTTGGAAAGATATATCAAAAGTACAAGGTCCTATTTTCACCGGCAATTCTATCTCTCTAATTGTATCCCTCCGGGAACCATCGAAGGCTCGCACCACTACATGACTGTCCCGTAGGCGCTTAGGATTGATGTTCATCTTCTCCAATGTACTGAGGGGACAGATATTCAACGCCGATCCCCCATCAATCAGCACCTCATTCATGATATAACCTGAGGAGATTACCGCAATATGCAATGGTCTTCGATGCCCCCTTCCCTCCTTGGGGATATCATCATCTATAAATGATATTACATCACTCTCCAACAGATGGCCCACCAGATGGCCGAAACGTTCCTTGCTAATTTCTTTGGAAACGTATGCCTCCTCCAGGATTTTCGCCAGAATTTTGCAGTGATCACTGGACGATAACACCAGATCCATGATTGAGGTCAGGGTCGACTCCTCGCTTAATATCTGGATCCCTCTTGCTTCCGGATGATCCATCTTCTTCAAGAATTCTATGGCTCTCTCCTCGGAGATCTCTTCATTTTTCTTCGTTTTGTTCTCAAGGACTCGTCCAGGAATATACAAAGGATTTCCCCTTGATGTTACGGAAGCACAACTTGCCGCTTCCTCCGACAGTCCCCCATAATTCCATGGCACCGTCTTTAGACTGTGGACAGGGATTTGTGGCCTCGCTGTAAGGGTGAGGGGTTTCGGAGCTGCTAACTTGACAGGCCCCTCCATGATATTTCTGCTTACCCCTGCCAGTCTAATTGGCGCTCCCCGTGTATTCCCGTGATCACCTATCACGTTGATCATTTCATCGATTTTCTTTACATAATTCAGCCTTGACGGCCCCTCAGCTTCACTGGCTTCCGCCGCATTGACCCCTCCTCCATCATGCCTTGGCAGGGGATTGACTTTGACATTCGGGGAGTCTGGCTTTTCCACCACGATTTCTCCACTATCAATCAAGTTCTGAATTATATGCTTCAACGTCCAACAATCCTGCGTATCATGACCAGGGGAACCCGAGTGGTATGCGCATCGCTTGCTTGGGTCAAACCTTCTTCCCTTTGGGTCACTCGGGGGTGCCAAATCGACTATTTTCCTCTGGGCCATCAATACTGCTAACACCCGCTCAAGAGGATCCCCGAGGGGGGTGAATACTCGATTTTTCGAGGCCTCGAATCTCCTTCGCCCGTCCGCCCCTTGATCAGTGAAGTTAGGCTGTCGGGATGGCCCCACTCTCTGCACCTGTACTAGAGGATTGTTTTCTGCCTTCCTAGCCGATCCCTGCAGGATGAGGGAAACATCTTCTTCCTTCTTCTTTTGGACCCTACGGGAAGTGCTGCCATAGTTTCCACTCTGTATTTGTTCTGCAGCGGTTTCCAAAGCCGTGAAATCCCGGATTTTGCCAGATTTCAACCCCATATCCACCATTTCTTCGTGTTTAATCATCTCAGCAAAGGGTCTTCCAATCCCTGATATAACCCGCTCATAATAAGGAGCCTCTTGAATGTCTACGAAGGTCATCACCATCTCCGACTCACTCATGGGGGGACTCACCTGTGCAGCCATACCCCTCCATCGCTGTGCATAATCCCTGAAAGATTCCTTTGGTTGCTTCTTAATCTTCGTCATTTGGTATCTATCAGGGGCCATTTGTGCCTGGAAGCTATACTGTGCTAAGAAGGTGTGGGCCAACTCCTCCCAATTGTGGATCCGGGCATTATCAAGACGGGCATACCAAATTCTTGCCTCTCCCGTCAGGCTCTTTTGGAATAGTTGCATTCTTAGACCTTCGTCTTCGGCATAAGATCCAAGCTCCCCGATGTATATTTTCAGATGTGTATAAGGATCCCCTTCCCATTGTATTTCTCAAATTCGGGAATTTTAAATTTCTCCGGATATCTGGTTCCGGGGAAGACACAAAGATCCGAATAATTCACCCTGCCTAGGGACCCTATGCCCCTTAGAGATTGGATGGTCTCCTCCATTTGTTTCATTTTTTTTCGAAGGTCGTCAGTGTCTCCTTCCTCGAGGATAGTAATCACTGTCCGGTCAGGTATAGGGATGACCTTTGGGACGACGGGTTCGCCCTTAGGTTGGGGTGGATCCTCCTTAGGTGGATCCTGTCTAGGTAGCAATTGTTCCCTCAGCATCATGGCCATTTCTAGCATCTGTTTCTTAAAATCATCAAATTCCTCACGGGATATGGAACCAGGATTAGTAGGTGGAATATCAGCCATTTCAAATGTAGAGACCTGGGCCCTCTTAGATTGCGAACGGGTTTGAGGAGCAATCCTGCAGAAAAAACGGTTTGGAGTTTAATCTTTGGGAAATGAGAGATGTGGATGCATGCTAAAACGGTAATTTTTTGTGTTTTTTGGGGTTTTTTATTTTTTATTTTTTATTTATTTTTTTAAATCTTTTCCTGCAAAACAACATATTAGTAGTCCCTTATTGCAATAATAATTGATAGACATGACTTATTATGGCCTTCCCAGCTATTCCCTGCAAAACATGGAGGTCAGTACTTTCTTTTGACAACAGGGGAGGCATATATGAATGGGATCATGACATTTATATGCGCAAACGTAAAAGGGCATGAAGAGACTTTTCCTGCGTTGGGTTAATCTGAGGCTGACCTATCCTAGGGTTACTCTCACGGGCTTTTCGGCATGAAGGTTCCCAAATCTTTGCAATCTACTCGTCTGAGTCCTTTCGATTGGAGCGGATTTGGGTGGTGCGTTTCCTAAGCCATCTCCGGGGAGCAGCCCCTTCGAGTCCAGTAATAAGCAACCGACAGGTTCGCCTCAAGAGAAGGTACACTCTCAACATACATTCACATTCATCGTCCTCACCGTATGCAAATGATTACTTTAAAGTAAAGCCATTCCATTCAATCAATCATTTATTTGGGAAAAACACACATTCACACAACAATAAGTAAAACAAGTCAAAATATCGCACGTACATACACATTTACGAATTTTAAAGGATATGATAGCATCAAGAGTTGAAAGCGGCTTAAGCCCTCTGACGTTCCCTAGCAGAGTCGCCAGCTGTCGACGCCGGTTTTTTGTCCCTTTCCATTTTTAGCCTTTTGATTTAAATGATTTTTTGGAAAAGGTCAGCATTAATGTCGATGGGGTTTTGAAAGATCGTTTTTTATGATGAGCCAATTAACCAGAGTCGCCAGTTGGTATATTTAAAATAGATGTACCAACTCATCCGAGTTTTCGTTTTTTATAAATCGCTGGCTCATATGTGACTCCGAATTAATTGGTCTGTAAACCGAGATTCATAGAGTTCGGGGGCTTGCTTAAGCGAGGGGAAGGTGTTAGGCACCCCCCGACTTCCGTGAAACACGGTTACCGCAATCTTGATACTTTCCTATCCTTTAATTCATGGAATGTGTATGTGTGCGTGTGTGTGTGTGTGTGCTTATATGAATGTTGTGGTGAGTTTGCATGAAGAAACCATTTGGGTTTTCAGAAAAGTCGTGTTTTCTTGGGAATGCTTTAGAATATCCTTCAGTTTATACGAGAAAAGCTTTATGAGAAAATGCTTGATTTTAATTGTCAAAACTATGAGATTGCATTAGGTGTTGTTTTGGCGAAACAAGAGTTTTCTAAATCTTTGTCAAAATAAGAATCGAGATCTATACGTTGCTTTCATAACTCAAATGATGGGCAACCTCTAGGATCTCTTTAACCCTATGCACAAGGATTTAATAAAACATTATTTATTTTTATAAAACCTTTTTTTTTTTGTGATGCTTGAAAACGATTTCTTTCTTTTGCCTTCTCGTTAAATAGAAATCGACATTCATTAGTACTCCCAATTTCTTATCCTCGTGAAGCTAATCACCTAGTTTAATTGATTTTATGAAAATCTTTATCGTTTAACTTTGAAATCAATTTCGTGTCATAAATCAAATCAAACATTAAAATGCGTTGGGGCTATTCATGGGCATATAAGCCATCACAATAACCCCAAGCACCCACAATCACATATTTTCACTATGACGGGGCCTTAACCACGATTCTCGCCTTGGCGTCGTTTTAAGGCCCGACGATTACATATGTACAATGAAAACTACATCATTCCTACTATCTACATCAAAAGACGTCCATCATCGGATTTGGACCACGGGATCGCTTTCCTAGGCTCACACCCAAATTTCCACACACCCACAACCGGATATTACAAGAAATAACCGACACGGATAATCTAACAATACCAAGGCATCCTAAAATAGCGATCTAAAGGAACCACGCCCAATATAGTGCCGTAAAACAAACAAAAAATCAATAAGTGAATATCATCGGGTTATTAGGAAGAATTTTGTTCCGATGGAACCCTCACTAATAATCCCTAATTCATTGTTCCACCATAAATTACATGAAAACTACATTTAATTTGACCAAATGATATGATAGAAATTGCAAAAATAAGGAGATTTTCACCTTGCAAATGATATCAAAGTGGATGTAAACTTGTATATTAATTAGAGTAGAGAATATAGGTGATACAATCTCACAAAAGAGATATAACTCCTCACTATTTTCTCTCTTTTCTCTCTATTTGGTTGCAAAATTCTGCTGTTTTTCCTTTGAATTTCCGTGCTGCTGTTGCTTATTCTTCTGCTCTTCCGATCTACTAACTCTCTCTATATCACTGAATGAAGGAAATGTGCTGAAGTAGGCTGGCCTTAGCCCGCCATGCACTCAGCCCGCCATGCACTTTAGTTATTTAATTCTCCTCGGTTTCTGCACCACACCTCGATTCTCGCGTCGTGCTGTCGATTTTCGCTGAAAGGCCTGTATTTTGCAGTCCGGGAATTACTGTGAAACGTGACACATTATTCGGGAATGCTCATTTCGGATGGCCTTGTTGTCACGTCGGTTTTGACTGCAAATCGTTGCGGTGGCGTCGAGTGTTCGCACTAGTGCCCATTCTTCGCTCCCGCATGCCGGTTCAATTGACGATTTTGCCCTCCTGTCACGGTTAGCATAGGGAACGCAAAATTTGGGTGTCTACAATATATATATATATATATATATATATATATATATATATATGCATGTGCACTAAACAAGATGAAACAAATAATAACAAAAACCCTCAAATAAATCATATTAAGTTGTAGCGTTCAAATATATTTGGAATATTGAACGTCGCCTTCTAGCATGGTAAAGCGATAGAGTATTAAATATTTAATATGAGTTTGTTGTGCACACACAAGGCGAGTATTAAATATTTAAGATGTTGCTTTATCACATTTGATGCTTATTAAGAAATTGAACATTACTGTTTTGTTGTGCACACACAAGGACGGTATTTTTCTCTTCACATATAGGGAAGTGCTAGGTTGGACTTAATTTAGATTATTTTAATTCGGATGTGCACACACTTGACAATTATGATCTAAGAGGCAAAATACAAGGATTTACATGGTGATGTTGTTAGGTTTATATATAACGCGAACATGCAATCAAATTACATAAATATAGCGGAAGCGTGATAAAACGGATTTTAAAATTTTCATACAAACCATCACCATGATCTATCCTTGTGTTCAATTATCAATTAAACGAAAGAGAAAGAGAATAAGAATTATACCCTCGTAGATCAAAGCTTCATCCGGTACAAGTTCAACTCCAATTCCTTCGCGTTCTCCTTGAATTCCACGGATGAGATTCCTTCCTTTGATCAACGTTAGCCACCCAAGTATTTGGCCTCTAGAGGTGATCCACCAAGGAAGAATAGGTATTCAAGAAGTTGGGTATTGGCAAAACCCTAGTTTCTATCTCTATAGAAATTGCAAGTACTCTCCACAATCTAATACAAGAGTGTGTAACCTTAATCTATGATAAGACTCCTCTTATTTATAGATTTAGGAATAACCCTTCCCTAAACTATTTAGGATTAGGGTTTCTATTATAATTAAACTCCTTTAATTAATTATGCTCCTAATCCAATTAGGAATTCATGGGAGAGTACTTCTATTAATTAATTCCCAATCCCTATTAGGAATTAAATAATAGTAATAGTAATAATAATAATAATAATAAGACTCCTCTTATTAATTTATATTTAATACTTCCAAAATATTAAATAATAAATATTAAGCAATTTAATTTATTCTACCTCCATAGATTAAATTAAATATACTTAATTTATTATTACAATTATGTCATTTACTTCTTAAATAAATATTTTCCTTTTGCGGTGTGACCCTTTAGGTTCTCCATATTAAACCGGTTGTGAATAAATCAATTAGAATAATTCTAATTTTATTTAAATAAATAAATTAAACTATTTAATTCATTTAAATAAATAATATTTATTCTACAATAAGGGTAAGCCCCCTTAGCGATCAACGACTTTCCAGATAATATAGATTTCAACATTAATCACAAAAGAACCTTTCAGTGAATAGTTACCGTACAATTCAATCCTTCTCCCATACAATGTCCCAATTAAATATAAGACATGGATTTACTGTCAAGTCTTATTTTATTTAATTATATGTATTTCGATTCCCAAATACACAACTCTAAATAATGCAAATTAGAAACTCCTTTCTAATTTCATTCTGCCTTGGCCAAGGACTACTGAGTTGTCATTTATCGAATCACATAGGACATTCACATCTTTTACTAGACGTGCTAAATTCTTTGTTGATCATTCACCTATCCCCATGTACAACTTATTATACTCAATCATACCCTTTGTTATACGCTAAAGGTCTTAAGGGACATGTCAAAGTATAACTCATCATACACAAGATACTATGATGATCTCAAGTCCACGGATCACTTGTACTACTATCACTAGAGGAATTCCTATTGATAGGCGAGTAAAACTCCAATAGGTATTCCTTAGCGAGCCACGTTCAGTGAACTTATTCTCCAATAAGCACCTACATACTTGTTTTAGTGTCTCCACACAAATGATTATGAGATCAATCATCCTCTTCTTAAGAGCAAGCAACGTATGTACTAATCTATCCGGATTCACTAATCCCCTTTTTAGTAATCCAACGATTAGGAACGATTTTAGTTTGTGAGCTATCAAGAATTTAGATCTCATTAGCATGATATGAAAGTAGTATGCACACAAGCCAATCATATTTGATATGATGTAGCATATACTTTGTAATCTTATTCGGTTATTAAAGGCATTTTATATTATCTACATAGTGCTGTTATATTAAATGTGATAAACTCATAGTTTTGAGCATTGCTTTTAGAATCATGATGGTGATTATGCTAATGAGATCTAAATTCTTGATAGCTCACAAACTAAAATCGTTCCTAATCGTTGGATTACTAAAAAGGGGATTAGTGAATCCGGATAGATTAGTACATACGTTGCTTGCTCTTAAAAAGAGGATGATTGATCTCATAATCATTTGTGTGGAGACACTAAAGCAAGTATGTAGGTGCTTATTGGAGAATAAGTTCACTGAACGTGGCTCGCTAAGGAATGCATATTGGAGTTTTACTCGCCTGTCAATAGTAATTCCTCTAGTGATAGTAGTACAAGTGATCCGTGGACTTGAGATCATCATAGTATCTTGTGTATGATGAGTTATACTTTGACATGTCCCTTAAGACCTTTAGCGTATAACAAAGGGTATGATTAAGTATAATAAGTTGTACGTGGGGATAGGTGAATGATCAACAAAGAATCTACCATGTCTAGTAAAAGATGTGAATGTCATATGTGATTCGATAAATGACAACTCAGTAGTCCTTGGCCAAGGCAGAATGAAATTAGAAAAGAGTTTCTAATTTGCATTATTTAGAGTTGTGCATTTCAGAATCGAAATACATATAATTAAATAAAATAAGACTTGGCAGTAATTTCATGTCTTATATTTAATTGGGACATTGTATGGTAGAATGATTGAATTGTACGGTAACTATACACTGAAAGGTTTTTTTATAATTAATGTTAAAATCTATATTATCTGGAAAGTCGTTGATCGCTAAGGAGGCTTACCCTTATTATAGAATAAATATTATTTATTTAAATGAATTAAATAATTTAATTTATTTATTTAAATAAGATTAGAATTGTTCTAATTGATTTATTCACAACCGGTTTAATATGGAGAATGTCGACGCCGGTAGGAATCGCTTAACGCGGGGTTTGTAATCCTTTCCAATTTTAGCCTTTTTATTAGATGATTTTTGGAAAAAGGTCGGCATTAATGTCGACGGGGTTTTTAAAGATTGTTTTTATGATGAGCCAATTTAACCAGAGTCGCCAGTTGGTATATTTGAAATGGATGTACCAACTCATCCGAGTTTTCGTTTTTTATAAATCGCTTTGGCTCATATGTGACTCGCCGAATTAATTGGTCTGCGAATCGAGATTCCATAGAGTTCGGGGGCTTGCTTAAGTGAGGGGAAGGTGTTAGGCACCCCTCGACTTCCGTGAAGCACGGTTAACCGCAATCTTGATGCTCTCCTATCCTTTAATTCATGAAATGTGTGTGTGCGCGTGTGCGTGTGTGTATGCCTATGTAAATGTTGTGATGAGTTTGCATAAAAGAAATCATTTGGATTATTAGGGAAAATTGTGTTTTTTTCTTTTGAAAATGCCTTAGGATGTCTATCGTTTTAAAACGAGAAAGCTTTGCGAGAAAGGGTTGATTTTAGTTGGCAAAACTATGAGATTTTCCTTAGGTGTCGTTTTGGCAAAACAAGAGTTTTAAACCTTCGTAAAAATAGGAATCGAAATCTATACATTGCCTTCATAAAAATGATGGGCAACTTCTGGGATATCTTTCACCCTAACGCACCAAGATTTAATAAAACGGTGTTTTATTTTATAAAACCATTTTTTGTGACATTTGAAAACGACTTTTCTTTAGCCTTCCCGTTTAATAGAAATCGACATTCCATTAACACCTCCAAATTTTTAGCTACGTGATGCTAACCTCCTAATTTTGCTTGATTTTAAGGAAAAAACCTTCATCGTTTAATCTTTGAAATCCTTTTTTCGTGTCACAAAAATCCAATCAAGCATAAACACGCGTCGGGGATATTCATGGGCATGTAAGCCATCAAAATAACCCCAAACGCCCACAATCACAAGTTTCACTATTTCGGGGCCTTAAACGCGATTATCGCCTTGGCGTCGTTTTAAGGCCCGACGATTACATATTTACAATAACGGATACATCCACCCCGATTACATACATTCAAAAATGTCCATCATCGGATTTGGACCACGGGGTCGCATTCCTAGGCTCACATCCGAACTTATTGCACAACCACCAAATGGATATAACGAAAATAATCAACAACGGGATGCCTAACACTCTAGGACATCTTACAATGACGATTGAAATACATTAACGAATGATACGTTACCATAATAGTTAAAATTTTGCACCAAACGGATTATCATCGGGCTATTAGGGGGAATTTCATTCCGATGAGTAGACCCTCACTAATAGTCCCCTAACCCATGGCATCACAAATAATATGTAAGAAAAAAAACTACATTTAAGGTAATTTTGGATGACCAAAAAGCTCAACAAAATAGCATAAACAAAATGCTAAGAACAAAGGGTTTTTTACCTTGCAATTTAATCCCCACAATATGTATGAATTTGTGTATTGAGTAGAGTAGAAAATATGAGATATAATCTCACAAAATAGGTACAATTTCTTACTATTTCTCACTCTTTTCTCTCTTTAATTTTGCTGTTTTCTTCCTATTTTTCTTCCTCTCCCCCAACTGCTGCTGCTCGCTTGAATTCTTCTCTTTTTCTTTTTTCTTCCTGTATGCGAACTGGCCTAATAAAGCACTATGCCAAGGGCAGCCGCAGATCTATCTGCGGCTGGCCGCAGATATATCTGCGGCTGGCCCTTGGTTCTCTCGCCCCCCAGCCCCGCGCTCGGCGAGTCCCCGTGCGCTTCGAGTCCCGGTGCTGCCTCGAGTTCCGTCCTTGGCCGCGAATTGATCTGCGGCTAACTGTGCTGATTTTCCTCGTTTTCCGTGCCTCGTCTCGATTTTCGTGTCGTACCGTTGGTTTTCGCTGATGGGTTTGCGCTCACGGCAGTCCGGAACCCGTCGGGAAACGTGCCACGTCATCCGGGCAAGCACAGTGATCAGTAACTGACTCTCGACATTCGCTTGTTGTCGTGTCGGCTTCAATATCATCCCGTCGTGGTGGTTTTGAGGGTTCATCTTTATGTCCACCCTTTATTCTCGTGTGGCCGGGTCAATTGACGATTTTTACCCTCCTGTCAGGGTTAGTAATAGGAAATGCAAAAATCGGGTGTCCTACAGCTGCCCCTCTTTATCATGTTTATGCAATGATGAATGAAAATGAACAGGGATAAAGAATAGACACTCGATGCATGAATGACAGTGCACAAGAATGACAATACATACGTGATTTTGCTTGGATCTCAGCCCTTCCCAGGGTGTGTTGTTGGTTTGGATCTTAGCCCTTCCCAGGGTTGTGGTTTGTTTGGATCAAAGCCCTTCCCAGGGTTTTTAGTTTGGATCTCAGCCCTTCCCAGGGTGTTTGTTTGGATCTCAGCCCTTCCCAGGGTTTTTGTTTTGGTTGGATGCCTTCCCCAGGTTTGCTCACCACTCTGTCGCGGTTTGCTTGGATCTCAGCCCTTCCCAGGGTTTGTTGTTTTTTGTCTTTTTTTTCTTTTTGTGGATATCAGCCCTTCCCAGGGTTGCTCACCATCCTTGTTTGTGGTTGGCTTGGATCTCAGCCCTTCCCAGGGTTTGCTCACCACTCTGTCGCGGTTTGCTTGGATGCCTTCCCAGGTTTGCTCACCACTCTGTCGCGGTTTGCTTGGATCTCAGCCCTTCCCAGGTTTTGTTGTTTTTGTCTTCCTTTTTTTTTTCTTTTTGTGGATACCAGCCCTTCCCAGGGTTGCTCACCATCTTGTTGTGGTTCGCGTGGATCTCAGCCCTTCCCAGGGTTTGCTCACCACTCTGTCGCGGTTTGCTTGGATGCCTTCCCAGGTTTGCTCACCACTCTGTCGCGGTTTGCTTGGATCTCAGCCCTTCCCAGGTTTTGTTGTTTTTGGTCTTCTTCTTTTTTTTTTCTTTTTGTGGATACCAGCCCTTCCCAGGGTTGCTCACCATCTTGTTGTGGTTCGCGTGGGATCTCAGCCCTTCCCAGGGTTTGCTCACCCACTCTGTCGCGGTTTGCTTGGATGCCTTCCCAGGTTTGCTCACCACTCTGTCCGCGGTTTGCTTGGATCTCAGCCCTTCCCAGGGTTTTGTTGTTTTTGTGTGGTCTTTTTTCTTTTTTGTGGATACCAGCCCTTCCCAGGGTTGCTTACCATCTTGTTGTGGTTCGCGTGGATCTCAGCCCTTCCCAGGGTTTGCTCACCACTCTGTCGCGGTTTGCTTGGATGCCTTCCCAGGTTTGCTCACCACTCTGTCGCGGTTTGCTTGGATCTCAGCCCTTCCCAGGGTTTGTTGTTTTTGTCTTTTTTCTTTTTGTGGATACCAGCCCTTCCCAGGGTTGCTTACCATCTTGTTGTGGTTCGCGTGGATCTCAGCCCTTCCCAGGGTTTGCTCACCACTCTGTCGCGGTTTGCTTGGATGCCTTCCCAGGTTTGCTCACCACTCTGTCGCGGTTTGCTTGGATCTCAGCCCTTCCCCGGGTTGGTTGTTTTTAGTCATTTTTCTTTTTGTGGATACCAAGCCCTTCCCAGGGTTTTGTTGTTTTTGTCTTTTTTTCTTTTTGTGGATACCAGCCCTTCCCAGGGTTGCTTACCATCTTGTTGTGGTTCGCGGTGGATCTCAGCCCTTCCCAGGGTTTTGCTCACCACTCTGTCTCGGTTTGCTTGGAGGCCTTCCCAGGTTTGCTCACCACTCTGTCGTCGCGGTTTGCTTGGATCTCAGCCCTTCCCAGGGTTTGTTGTTTTTGTCTTTTTTCTTTTTGTGGATACCAGCCCTTCCCAGGGTTTTGCTCACCACTCTGTCGCGGTTTGCTTGGATCTCAGCCCTTCCCAGGGTTTGTTGTTTTTGTCTTTTTTTTTTTTTTTGTGGATACCAGCCCTTCCCAGGGTTGCTTACCATCTTGTTGTGGTTCGCGTGGATCTCAGCCCTTCCCAGGGTTTGTTGTTTTTTGTCTTTTTTTCTTTTTGTGGATATCAGCCCTTCCCAGGGGTGCTCACCATCTTGTTGAGGTTTGCTTGGATCTCAGCCCTTCCCAGGGTTTGTTGTTTTTGTCTTTTTTTTTTTTTTTTTTTTTTTTTTTTTGTGGGGATACCAGCCATTTCCCATGGTTTGCTTACCATCTTGTTGTGGTTCGCGTGGATCTCAGCCCTTCCCAGGGTTTGTTATTTTTTGTCTTTTTTTCTTTTTGTGGATATCAGCCCTTCCCAGGGGTGCTCACCATCTTGTTGTGGTTCGCGTGGATCTCAGCCCTTCTCAGGGTTTTTGTTGTTTTTGTCTTTTTTTCTTTTTGTGGATATCAGCCCCTTCCCAGGGGTGCTCACCATCTTTGTTGTGGTTCGCGTGGATCTCAGCCCTTCCCAGGGTTTGTTGTTTTTTGTCTTTTTTCTTTTGATTTGATTTTGAGGGATTTCTTGAAGGGTGGGATGCGTGATCGGCTTCTGTCCCCGATCTCCCACCAACATCAGCGTCCACGTACTATGCCGCAAAAGCCATCACTCTCTGATCATTTGTGAGGTTGAAAGCGACAGGCTTGTACTTTCTTGATGATTTTCATTTTGATCGTACCCTGCATGCATGAAAAAGATGTTATGCATGATCTGGCAGATATGTTATGGACAGATGCATGTGCACAACATATGTTTTAGATAGAAATGACCCCTGTTTCAGTCAATTGATACGATTCGACGGTCGTCGTTGCTTGCCAACATTTGATTGGATCACGCCTCGTCGTGAAGTGTAGTTTCTAGACTTCGACATGGGTGTTGTACTCTGCCTGTTCTTGGTCGTCTTCATTTCATCGAGTTGAGGCAGTCTGTTTCGCTCTCTGTGATGATCGACAGCTATGTTGGGCTCCTTGGCCTTTTGATCATTTCCCTGGCCGATATGCTGTTGTCCCGCATTATATCATCCTTGTATATGCTCACGCACGTGGATCATTTGGATGTTGAGGCAGTGATAGTCAGGATTGGGGAGAGGCCCAATGACAAGAAGT
Source organism: Aralia elata (assembly GCA_034770075.1). Taxonomy (NCBI): domain Eukaryota; kingdom Viridiplantae; phylum Streptophyta; class Magnoliopsida; order Apiales; family Araliaceae; genus Aralia; species Aralia elata. The sequence continues at coordinate 76,070 of JAVJAP010000267.1, read as the reverse complement.
TATGTGCAGCCTCATCCTTCTTTCATTTCACGATTCTTAACTGCCCCAGCCTTGGCGCATGTTGTTACCAAGAATTTTCTATCGAAAACCGTCGCGATGCTGACCGTGCTGAGTTATCCCCAGCTCTGCAAGATCCTGCATATCAGATGACTAACAAATGCCAAAACTTGAAGGCTTCGGGCCGTTAGTGTTAGTTCAAACACAAAGATATTATAATCTCGACAAAAATGCAGTTAAAGCGCATGAAAATTGAATATCTATTGATCGGCACAATCTATCAAGTTGTGAAACCGTGTGAATGTACTAGATTGGAAGGGGTTTTTTTAGGTGTTTTTTTTTTGTTTTTTTTTTTTTTTTTTTTTTCGATCCTTCGTGAGTTGATGATTTTTCTATTTAACGGGGTTAGAAATCGTAAGAACACCTTCAAGCATTCATGGACATTGTACGTGAGTAAAAGTCAAATTCAAAAGAAACTACCTTCCCTCGTCAAAGGTAAATTTCTGTCTCCATTCTCGACAACGTCCTTAGCAGGATTGACGTCATATGACAAATGCACTGTGCGATGCAGCATTCAGTAGGGGTTTTCTCTTCCATGACTTCTTGTTTAAGGTCGAGAGTTTTTTTTTTTTTTTTTTTTTTTTTTTTGTTATGTTTATCTTTTCTCTTTATTGGCCCACTTTTCACTTGTCCTCGTTTTCTTAGGCTATTCACAGTTACCCATTTAACGAGTTTCGGACCAATGACTCCCGAACCAGACGGTTTTGGGGCATTTAGGTGTACAGACACCCCATCGGGTTTACTTACTCAAGTAACAAAGGCCACGGTTCGAGACAAGCTGGTGGTCTGCACCATTCATTCTTTGCTTTGACCTTCGCGCAAGATTCGTTTTCTTAGGCTTGAGTTACCCATGTAGCGAGTGTTAGGCCGGTGACTCCCAAACCAGACGGCTTTAGGCACCAGATGCAAGAGAACACCCCTTAGGCTTAATTACTCGAGTAGCCCATGCCACGATTCGAATCTGCTCGGTGCCTCCTCTACTGTAATGCTCGTTTTCTTAGGCTCTGAGTTACCCATGTAACGAGTGTTGGGCCAGCGACTCCCAAACCAATGGCTTTAGGGCACCAGGTGTAGAGACAAAACCCCTCGGGCTTAATTACTCGAATAACCCAGGCCACGATTCGAGACATTAGCTTGATAATCATTTACCGTCTGACTTCTTGATATTAGCTTGATAATCATTGACTGTCTGACTACGTGTTAATTGCTATCAGCGTCGTCATAGTTTTTATACCCCACAAACTGAAGGTTTGTTGCAAATGCAAAGTGAAGGCTGTCACATGAGGTCGATTCTGTCGCAAACGTTGCTTTGAATTAAGGCTTTGTACCTGATCAAAAAGGTTGAATAGCCTTCTTCGTCTAGTCATACTCACGATCGTGCTCCATGGTTGCCTGTGTCAGAATTAATCCGATTTCTATCAAGCCAAATAAAAATCCCTTTTTCACGGCGGATCACCGTATCCCGGGAAAACTATGCTTGACAAATGCCAGATGATCGTACACCGTTGAAGATTGAATTGACATGAGTTTGCATTTGGATGATGATGATGGTGCATGTTGAGGGGATTGTTGCATGGGTGCCAACTTTGCACGTCATCATTTTCCTGGGTAGTTGACAAATGCCCCAGTGTTAAGTTGCTTTTTTCTTGTGTGAAGCTCCCTTGTACGCGGTCGCATCGGTATCTCGCTGGGCTGGACAAAAGATCCGGTCCTTTGACTTGTGTTGAAAGATTTGGGGGGATTTTTTTTTTTTTTTTTTTTTTGATTTTTGATTTTTTTTTTTCTTTTTCCCCCCTTTTTTTTGTGTGTGGCTCGAATTTGCCCCTACTCCGGGTTCTTTGTGATCGTTATGCCACGCTTTCATGGTTCTCTTAATCTTATCCTGCAAAACAAGGTCAGTGTTTGATGACAGGATAGTATTTGGAAGGTTTTAGAAAACCTTGCTAACGTGGCACGGATTGCCCTCCTGGAAAAACCATGTCAGTATTCTCTTTATATGTGCAGGTGATGCAATCACATGATACAGGACATATTTATTACGATGATGATGGCATGACAGTTGTATGCCATTTGCATGACATTTATTTATTTGACTGAACGATAAAAGGGCATGAAGAAGCTTCCCTTTCGTTAGGTTTATCAGAGGCTGACCTACCCTAGGGTTACGCTCGCGGGCTTTTTCGGCATGAAGGTCCCCAAAATCTTCGCAATCTACTCGCCTGAATCCTTTCGATTGGAGCGATATTTGGGTGGTGCGTTTCCTGAGCCATCGCCGGGGAGCAGCCCACTTCGAGTCCAGTAATAAGCAACCGACAGGTTCGCCTCAGGAGGAGGTACACTCTCAACATGCATTCACATTCATCGTCCTCACCGTATGCATATGATTACTTTGAAGTAAAGCAATTACATTCAAATCATTCATTTATTGGACAAAAACACACATTCACACAACAATAAGTAAAACAGGTCAAAATGTCGCACGCACATACACATTCAGGAATTTTAAAGGATAGTGACAACATCAAGATTTGAACGCGGCTTAAGCCCTCTAATGTCCCCAGCAGAGTCGCCAGCTGTCGACGCCGGTAGGAATCGCTTAACGCGGGGTTTGTAACCCTTTCCAATTTTAGCCTTTTTGTTAGATGATTTTTTGGAAAAGGTCGGCATTAATGTCGACGGGGTTTTTTTAAAGATTGTTTTTTATGATGAGCCAATTTAACCAGAGTCGCCAGTTGGTATATTTGAAATGGATGTACCAACTCATCCGAGTTTTCGTTTTTTATAAATCGCTGGCTCATGTGTGACTCCGAATTAATTGGTCTGCGAATCGAGATTCATAGAGTTCGGGGGCTTGCTTAAGTGAGGGGAAGGTGTTAGGCACCCCTCGACTTCCGTGAAGCACGGTTACCGCAATCTTGATGCTCTCCTATCCTTTAATTCATGAAATGTGTGTGTGCGCGTGTGCGTGTGTGTATGCCTATGTAAATGTTGTGATGAGTTTGCATAAAAGAATCATTTGGATTATTAGGGAAAATTGTTTTTTTTTCTTTTGAAAATGCCTTAGGATGTCTATCGGTTTAAACGAGAAAGCTTTGCGAGAAAGGGTTGATTTTAGTTGGCAAAACTATGAGATTTTCCTTAGGGTGTCGTTTTGGCAAAACAAGAGTTTTAAACCTTCGTAAAAATAGGAATCGAAATCTATACATTGCCTTCATAAAATGATGGGCAACTTCTGGGGATATCTTTCACCCTACGCACCAAGATTTAATAAAACGGTGTTTTAAATTTTATAAAACCATTTTTTGTGACATTTGAAAACGACTTTCTTTAGCCTTCCCGTTTAATAGAAATCGACGGACATTCATGTAACACCTCCAAATTTTTTAGCTACGTGATGCTAACCTCCTAATTTGCTTGATTTTTAAGGAAAAAAACCTTCATCGTTTAATCTTTGAAATCCTTTTTTTCGTGTCACAAAATCCAATCAAGCATAAACACGCGTCGGGGATATTCATGGGCATGTAAGCCATCAAAATAACCCCAAACGCCCACAATCACAAGTTTCACTATTTCGGGGCCTTAAACGCGATTATCGCCTTGGCGTCGTTTTAAGGCCCGACGATTACATATTTACAATAACGGATACATCCACCCGATTACATACATTCAAAAATGTCCATCATCGGATTTGGACCACGGGGTCGCATTCCTAGGCTCACATCCGAACTTATTGCACAACCACCAAATGGATATAATGAAAATAATCAACAACGGGATGCCTAACACTCTAGGACATCTTACAATGACGATTGAAATACATTACGAATGATACGTTACCATAATAGTTAAAATTTGCACCAAACGGATATCATCGGGCTATTAGGGGGAATTTCATTCCGATGAGACCCTCACTAATAGTCCCTAACCCATGGCATCACAATAATATGTAAGAAAAAAAAAAACTACATTTAAGGTAATTTGGATGACCAAAAGCTCAACAAAATAGCATAACAAAATGCTAAGAACAAAGGGTTTTTTACCTTGCAATTAATCCCCACAATATGTATGAATTTGTGTATTGAGTAGAGTAGAAAATATGAGATATAATCTCACAAAATAGGTACAATTTCTTACTATTTCTCACTCTTTTCTCTCTTAATTTTTGCTGTTTTCTTCCTATTTTTCTTCCTCTCCCCGAACTGCTGCTGCTGCTGAATTCTTCTCTTTTCTTTTTTCTTCCTGTATGCGAACTGGCCTAATAAAGCACTGCCAAGGGCAGCCGCAGATCTATCTGCGGCTGGCCGCAGATATATCTGCGGCTGGCCCTTGGTTCTCCCCCCCAGCCGCGCTCGAGTCCCGTGCGCTTCGAGTCCCGTGCTGCCTCGAGTTCCGTCCTTGGCCGCGAATTGATCTGCGGCTAACTGTGCTGATTTTTCGGTTTTCTCGTGTTCCGTGCCTCGTCTCGATTTTCGTGTCGTACCGTTGGTTTTCGCTGATGGGTTTGCGCTCGGCAGTCCGGAACCCGTCGGGAAACGTGCCACGTCATCCGGGCAAGCACAGTGATCAGTAACTGACTCTCGACATTCGCTTGTTGTCGTGTCGGCTTCAATATCATCCCGTCGTGGTGGTTTTGAGGGTTCATCTTTATGTCCACCCTTTATTCTCGTGTGCCGGGTCAATTGACGATTTTACCCTCCTGTCAGGGTTAGTATAGGAAATGCAAAAATCGGGTGTCTACAGAGAACCTAAAGGGTCAAACCGCAAAAGTAAATATTTATTTAAGAAGTAAATGGCATAATTGTAATAATAAGTTAAGTGTATTTAATTTAGTCTATGGAGATAGAATAAATTAAATAGCTTAATATTTATTATTTAATATTTTAGAAATATTAAATATAAATTAATAAGAGGAGTCTTATTATTATTATTACTATTACTATTATTTAATTCCTAATAGGGATTGGGAATTAATTAATAGAAGTACTCTCATATGAATTCCTAATTGGATTAGGAGTTTAATTTAATTAAAGGAGTTTAATTAGAATAGAAACCCTAATCCTAAATAGTTTAGGGAAAGGGTTTTCCTACATCTATAAATAAGAGAAGTCTTATCATAGATTAGGGTTACACACTCTTGCATAAGAATTATGGAGAGTACTTACAATTTCTATAGAGATAGAAACTAGGGTTTTGCCAACACCCATTTTCTTGAACAAGTATTATTCCTTGGTGGATCACCTCTAGAGGCCAAACACTTGGGTGGCTAACGTTGATCAAAGGAAGGAATTTAATCGGTGGAATTCAAGGAGAACGCGAAGGAATTGGAGGTGAACTTGTACCTGAGGAAGCTAGAATTCTACAAGGGTATAATTCTTATTCTCCATCTCTTTCATTTAATTAATAATTGTGCATAAAGAAAGATCATGGTGATGGTTTGTATAAAATTTTAAAATCTGATTTTATCGCGCTTCCGTTTTATTTATGTAATTTGATTGCATGTTCGCGTTATACAAACCTAACAGTGGTATCAAGAGCCAAACTTTATGCGAATTATTAATTGTTTTGATTCTGTATATACATTAATATGTGTTAGAACAATTTAATTGGGCATAATTGTTTGTGTAAAATTATTTTTTATTTTTTTAAATTAAAATAAAGGATTTTATTTTGATTTGGAATTTGATTAAAAATAAAGGTGTTTATTTTTATTCAAAAAAATTGGATAAATTAAAATAAGGAAGTTTATTTTGATTTGGAATTTGATTAAAAATAAAGGAGTTTATTTTATTCAAAATTAGATAAATTAAAATAAAAGAGTTTATTTTGATTTGGAATATGATTAAAATAAAGAAGTTTATTTTAATTGAATTAGATTTCATGATAACTAATTGGAGTTGGAATTGGATTCCATGATAACTAATTGGAGTTGAAATTGGATTTTATACTAACTAATATTGCCCATTAAATGATATCAATGCATATATGGAATGGTTTTATTATTCATGGGATGAATGTTATTTATTGATTACATATAGAGATATGTATGATTAATAAATAGGGATTGATTATGGGACTATTGACCAATGTGGTGATTGGATTTATTTTAGTGGATCCTTGAATGTATGAGTTTTTATAAATGGGGTCTACGTACCTCGTCTTCTCTAATTTTTTCTTAATGTAAATTCTATCTCCCTTCTATGTACTTCCCCTTGACTGCTGATCAAGGTTTCTATTTATTGTAAATAATGTTTGTAATAGGACTAGTTAGAATTAATTTTTGAAGAATTGGAGTGAGACAAAGGAGCAAGGAGCGCTTGAAGACCCGTTTGTAATGGAGCTCGGGTTTAAATGTAATAGTTATATTTAAATTTAATTCTTGCACCTTAGGTTTGACCTTTTGGTTCACTTGGTGGCTCTAGTGAACCAAACTAGAATAAAAGTCCATAATCAATCCGGGTAGAATATAGTATTCTATATGTGCATGCTTACTATATATATATATTATATATTATCCAACATGCTTCGCATGTAAAATAATATGACGCGTATTTTATATAGATATGTGCATGCGCGCTAAACAAGATGAGACTAATAATAATAAATCTCTCAAGAAATCATATTAAGTCCTAAGCGTTCAAAGATATTTGGAATATCGAACGTCGCCTTCTAGCATGGTAAAACAATACAGTATTAAATATTTAATATGAGTTTGTTGTGTCACCACAAGACAAGTATTAAATATTTAAGATGTTTGTCTTACCACATTTGATGCTTATAAATAGACTGAACGATGTTGTTTTGTTATGTCACCACAAGGACAGTGTTTTTCTTTCGAATATATGGAAGTGCTAGGATGGACTTAACTTGGATAATTTTGATTCGGATGTGTCACCACTTGATCAAAATAATCTAAGAGGCAAAATACAAGGAATTATATAGAGATGTAATTGACAATAGTTGTCTATCTATTTATTTATATATCGTTTGTTGTAGCACCACAAGGTTATATACATTTGAAATGAGATCCTTATTCTCATTAGCAGACCTTTAATTAGATTTGCCGAACTATATATTGAGGGTAATATAGTTTGATGAAAAATTGAGAGATACCAATTTAAAATAAAGACTTAATTTATTTTGGTAATTAATTAAATGAATGTATGCTAAAATGTTGTTAAATTACAAATTCATTTTACAGAATTTTACAATGTCTAATTCACTATCACTGCGTAGCATATTAGATGCTAATTAATCGGACCGAATTACACAGACTGGTTAAGGAATCTAAGAATAGTTTTCAAGGCTGAAAAGCTATCTTATATCCTTAATATGCCTATCCCTGCAATAGTTGCAGACAATGTCTCTAAGGAAGAGATTGCTACTTTTAGAAAGTGGCAAGATGATGCACAGTTGGATCAATGCATCATGCTCGCATCCATGAGTAACGAGCTTCAGCGTCAGCATGAAACTATGGATGCTCTTACTGTACTCCTGCACCTTCAAGGAGTTGAATGGTGAGAAAAGTAGGACTGCTATATATTAGATATCTAAAGAGCTCTTCCAATCTATAATAACCGATGGCACTACAGTATAGACAAATGTCCTAAAAATGATCAATTTGATTGAACAATTGGGACAACTGGGTTTTGTATTGGATGAAGAGTTGATCCAAGATTTGATCTTGCAATCACTCTCGGACTCTTTCTCACAATTTGTTGTGAATTTTCCACGTGAACAAGATATATGTCAACCTGCATGAGTTGCTTAAACACGTTGAAAACTGTAAAGAGTCACTTTCCAACCAAGAAAGACCAAGTCTTACTAGTAGATGATTCTTCCAGGAAGCGGAAGAGGGCCAAAGGATCTTCTTAAAAGAAGAACAATTCAAAGAAGATATAAGGAAAGGCAATAAGTAAGGACACTAAGAACAAAACTGATGCAGATAGCAAAGGAGTTTGCTTCCACTGCAATAAGCCTGGATATTGGAAAGGAAACTGTAAGGAGCATCTTGCAGAGGCTAACCAGAAGAAGCTTAGTGAAGCTTCAGTTACAGATATAGGTTTGTTCATCATTGAAATAAATCTTTCTGTAAGTTAAGGTTCTACTTGGGTATTGGATACCGGCTATAGTTCTCACGTATGCAATCCAATATAGAGACTAAGCAGAAGTAGAAAGCTAAACAAAGAGTAAGTAATCTTACGTGCGGAGAATGGAGTAATGGTTGCTACATTAGTCGTAGGAACTTATAGTTTAGCGTTGCCTACGAGCAAGTCTGTTAAGTTAATAATTTGTTATTATGTTCCAGTTCTCTTAAGAAACATTATTACTTCCGTTGTTGGACAAGGAACATTCTAGTATTATATTTAAGAACAATTGTTGTCCTATTTATAATGATAATGTTTTATTTGAAACTGGAAGATCATTTGATGGACTTTGTAAACTTGACTTGCATGAAAACTAATTTTGCAAATTGAACAAACTAGTAAAAGAAAAGGAAATGATCATTCAAAGAATTGAATATATGTATTTGATGAAATACAAGTCTGAATCATTTGAAAGGTTCAAAGAATTCAGAAGTGAAACAAATTGACAAAGTAGTAAGATTCTTTGATCAGGTCGAGGAAGGAATACTTGTGCAATAAGTTTCTAGATCATCTCAAAATGGTATTTTCTCATAATGGACGTTTCATGATACGCAATAATTGATTGGTGTATCTAAAAAGGAAAATTGTACCATGTAGAATATGGTGCTGTCCATAATGATTTTTACCGACATTATAGTATCCTTCTGGGGTTATGCCTTAGAAACGGCTGCATATCTACAAAATAAGGTAACCTCAAAATTCGGCCCCAAGATTCTATAAAAGTTATGGATAGGGAGGATTCCTAATCTTAAGTATGTTAAGATAAGGGGTTGTCCAACTTATATGAAAAGGTTTCAAAAGATTAGTTTGGGACAAAATCTGACAAGTGTAGAGTTGTGGGATATCCTAAAGAAAGTTTAGGGTATTATTACTATAATCCTATACGCTGCCTTCTTGGATAAAGGTGTTTATCATTGAAGGAGCTAGTGGGAGGATAATAGATCTTGAAAGAGTTCAAGAACCACAAAGCACTTTTAGTCAAACCGAGGGACCTATAGATAGACCTATTGTACCATAACCGAATCGTAAATCTGGAAGAGCACCGAAGATACCTAGGAGGTATAGATTCATCATAGTGGATGATGATGAGGTACGCATCATAGAGGATGATGATCCAGTTATATACGATGAGGCTATGAGTAGAAGACACTCAGAGAAATGGCAGATGCCCATAAAATCCGAAATGGACTCCATGTATGAGAACCAAGTATAGACTCTGGTTACTCCACCGAAAGGCATAGTGCCTAGAGGGTGTAAATGGGTCTTTAAGAGAAAGACTAGGGCAATTGGCAAGGTAGAGACCTATAAAGTCAAGGAGTTGACTGTGATAAAACCTTATTACTAGGTAATGCTCAAGTCCATTTGGATTTTGCTTGTGATTGCAGTTTATTACGAAATCTGGTAAAATGGATGTGGAGACATTCTTCCTCAATGAAGACTTAAGGAGAATGTATGTATGATACAACCAGAGAAATTTATTTCAAAGGTTGAAGCAAATCGTGTTTTAAGGTACGATGATCCATTTATGGATTGAAGCAAGCTTCTCAAAGATGGAACATTCGTTTTGATGAGACAATCAAAAGAGTTTGATTTTATCAAAAACGAGAATGAACCTAGTGTGTACAAAAGGGTCAGTGGGAGCACTGTGACATTCCTAGTATTATATGTTGATATATTACTGATAAGGAATGACACACCAATGCTACAATCAGTAAAGATAAAATTGTCTAAACATTCGTCCATGAATAACTTGGGAGGAGAATCCTATAAATTGGGGGTATAAATCTATATAGATAGATTTAAAAGGATGTTCGGCTTAACCCAATGAACGTATATTCATTCGATGCTAAAGGCGTTTAGCATGGCAAACTCCAAGAGAGGTCTCATGATGATGAGCCATGGAGTGAATCTCTATAAAATTGTCTCCAATTTAAAGAGAGATCGCATGAGTTACTATCATGTATGCAATGAATATACAAGGCCTAATGTTGATCAGTCATATTCTAGAGAAGATCACTATAAGACAGTGATAAACATCTTAAGTACTTAACCGGTATTGAAGATGTGATCATGATTCATGGTAGGTATGAATTAAAACTAGAGGGCTAAACAGACTCAAGTTTTTCAGACTGACCAAGACGATAACAAATCCACTTTAGGGTAAATTGTTACCTTGAATAGTGGTGCAGTGAATTGGAAAGATTCCAAAATAGCAAAGAGTTGCTGATTTAGTGACAAAGACAAAGTATATAGCTGTAAGTGAAGCTGCAAGTTAATTGTTTGGATGAAAAGTTCATCACAGAACTAGGAATAGTTCCTAAGTCTCATCTTGGATTCAAACATATGTTGCAGAACTTTCATTTGATTAGAGGAATCATTGAAAGAAGAAAAGTCACTATAGAGATAGTGGACTCTCAAGAACAACATTGCATATCCATTTACTGAAGCTTTAACCAAACGGCAGGATGATCGTCACTTAGAGAATAAGGGTATTAGATACCATGACGATTGGCTTTAGTGCAAGTGGGAGATTGAAAGTAGTATGCACACAAGCCAATCATATTTGATATGATGTAGCATATACTTTATAATCTTATTCGGTTATTAAAGGCATTTTATATTATCTACATAGTGCTGTTATATTAAATGTGATAAACCTATAGTTTTGAGCATTGCTTTTAGAATCATAATGGTGATCATGCTAATGAGATCTAAATTCTTGATAGCTCACAAACTAAAATCGTTCCTAATCGTTGGATTACTAAAAAGGGGATTAGTTAATCCGGATAGATTAGTACATACGTTACTTGCTCTTAAAAAGAGGATGATTGATCTCATAATCATTTGTGTGGAGACACTAAAGCAAGTATGTAGGTGTTTATTGGAGAATAAGTTCACTAAACGTGGCTCGCTAAGGAATACCTAATGGAGTTTTACTCGCCTGTCAATAAGAATTCCTCTAGTGATAGTAGTACAAGTGATCCTTGGATTTGAGATCATCATAGTATCTTGTGTATGATGAGTTATACTTTGACATGTCCCTTAAGACCTTTAGCGTATAACAAAGGGTATGATTGAGTATAATAAGTTGTACATGGGGATAGGTGAATGATCAACAAAAAATCTAACATGTCTAGTAAAAGATGTGAATGTCCTATGTGATTCGATAAATGACAACTCAGTAGTCCTTGGCCAAGGCAGAATGAAATTAGAAAAGAGTTTCTAATTTGCATTATTTAGAGTTGTCCATTTGAGAATCGAAATACATATAATTAAATAAAATAAGACTTGACAATAATTCCATGTCTTATATTTAATTGGGACATTGTATGGTAGAATGATTGAATTGTACGGTAACTATGCACTGAAAGGTTCTTTTATGATTAATGTTGAAATCTATATTATCTGGAAAGTCGTTGATCGCTAAGGGGGCTTACCCTTATTGTAGAATAAAAATTATTTATTTAACTGAATTAAATAATTTAATTTATTTATTTAAATAAGATTAGAATTGTTCTAATTGATTTATTCACAACCGGTTTAATATGGAGAACCTAAAGGGTCACACCACAAAAAAAATATATTTATTTAAGAAGTAAATGGTATAATTATAGTAATAAGTTAAGTGTATTTAATTTAGTCTATGGAGATAGAATAAATTAAATAGCTTAATATTTATTATTTAATATTTTAGAAATATTAAATATAAATTAATAAGAGGAGTCTTATTATTATTATTACTATTACTATTATTTAATTTCTAATAGGGATTGAGAATTAATTAATAGAAGTACTCTCACATGAATTCCTAATTGGATTAGGAGTTTAATTTAATTAAAGGAGTTTAATTAGAATAGAAACCCTAATCCTAAATAGTTTAAGGAAAGGGTTTTCCTACATCTATAAATAAGAGAAGTTTTATCATAGATTAGGGTTACACACCCTTGCATAAGAATTATTGAGAGTACTTACAATTTCTATAGAGATAGAAACTAGGGTTTTGCTAACACCCATCTTCTTGAACAAGTATTATTCCTTGGTAGATCACCTCTAGAGGCCAAACACTTGGGTGGCTAACGTTGATCAAAGGAAGGAATTTAATCGGTGGAATTCAAGGAGAACGCGAAGGAATTGGAGGTGAACTTGTACCTGAGGAAGCTAGAATTCTACAAGGGTATAATTCTTATTCTCCATCTCTTTCGTTTAATTAATAATTGTGCATAAAGAAAGATCATGGTGATGGTTTGTATAAAATTTTAAAATCTGATTTTATCGCGATTCCGCTTTATTTATGTAATTTGATTGCATGTTCGCGTTATACAAACCTAACATGATCACCATCATGATTCTAAAAGCATTGCTCAAAACTATGGGTTTATCACATTTAATATAACAACACTATGTAGATAATATAAAATGCCTTTTAAGAAGATCAATTCTTTTATTAATAAATGAATAAGATTACAAAGTATATGCTATACATATCAAATATGATTGGCTTGTGTGCATACTACTTTCAGATGTAATTGACAATAATTGTCTACCTATTTATTTATATATAGTTTGTTGTGCACACACAAGGCTATATACATTTGAAATGGGATCCTTATTCTCACTGGCAAATTAGATTTGTCGAACTATATATTACGAGGGTAATATAGTTTGAAGAAAATAGTGGGAGATACCAATTTAAATAAAGACCTAATTTATTTTGGTAATTAATAAAATGAATGCATGCTAAAATGTTGTTAATTACAAATTTATTTACAGAATTTTACACTGTCTAATTTACTATCACTGTGGAGCGTATTAGATGCTAATTAACCGGACCGAATTAAACGGATTGGTTAATAAATTTGAGAATAGTTCTCAAGGCTGAAAAGCTATCTTATTTCCTTACTACACCTATCCCTACAATGGTTGAAGACAATGCTTCTGAGGAAGAGATTGCTACTTTTAGAAAGTGGCAAGATGATGCACAGTTGGCTCAATGCATCATGCTCGCATCCATGAGTAACGAGCTTCAGCATCAGCGTGAAACTATGGATGCTCCTACTATATTCCTGCACCTCAAGGAGTTGTATAGTGAGGAAAGTAAGACTGCTAGATATCAAATATCTAAGGAGCTCTTATAATCTAGAGTGATCAATGACATTACAGTACATACATGTATCCAAAAGATGATTAAGTTGATTGAACTGTTAGGATAACTGGGTTTTGTCATGGATGGAGAGTTGAGTCAAGATTTGATCTTGTAGTCACTCCCAGAGTCCTCACAATTTGTTGTGAATTTTCACATAAGCAAGCTAGAAGTCAGCTTGCCTGATTTGCTTAACATATTGAAAACTGTTAAGAGTCATTTTCAACCAAGAAAGACCAAGCCTTACTGGTAGAGGCCAAATGATCTTTTGAAAAGAATAATAATTCAAAGAAGGTATAAAGAAATGCAAATATAAAGGATAATAAGAACAAAACTGATGCGGATAGCAAAGGAGTTTGCTTCCACTGCAATTAGTAAGCCAGGACACTGGAAAGGAAATTGCGAGAAGTATCTTGTAGAGGCTAACCAAGCTTAGTGAAGCTTCGGTTACAGATACAGTTTTGTTCATGCTTGAAATAAATCTTTTTGTAAGTCAAGGTTCTACTTGGGTATAGGATACCAGCTATAGTTCTCACATATGTAATTCAATGTAGAGACTAAGTAGAAGTAGAAAGCTAAACAAAAGGGAAGTAATCCTACGTGTGGGGAATAAAGCAAAAGGCTGCTGGATTAGCCGTAGGAACTTATAGTTTAGCATGCCTACGGGCAAGTCTATTAAGTTAGTAAAGTGTTACTATATTCTAGTTCTCATTAAAAACATTATTTCCATTCCAAGTGTGGACAAGTAAGGTTTTGGTATTATATTTAAGAATAATGGTTGTTCTATTTATAATAATAATGTTTTATTTGGAACTGGAAGAATACTTGATGGACTTTATATACTTGTTTACATGAAAATAATTTTGCAAATTGAACAAACTAGTAAAGAAAAAGGAGATGATCATTTAAAGAGTTGAATATGTGTATTTGATTAAATACAAGTCTGAATCATTTGAAAGGTTCAAAGAATTCAGAAGTGAAACAAATTGACAAAGTTTTGAGATTTTTTGATCAGATCAAGGAATGAATACTTGTACAAGAAGTTTCTAGATCTTATTAAATAGTTTTCTCACAATGGACGTGATGAGTCAATTTTATACCTATAAATTGAGTATTTTTTAGCTTGATGATTTGTGAGTTTTTGAGTAATTTATATTCTTTTTTCATGTGTTTTTATCTTATTGTTATGAAATATGTCTTTGTATCACTTTTATGTATTTTTACTTTGTTTTGCAGGAAAAAAAAAGAATAAAAGGGTATTTGGATCAATGTCCATAATTTATCATTGACTTAGCAGCCATTGAGACCCAATTTCGTCCTTGGTCCAGCCGTTATCTCGCAACGTTCAAAGAAGGAAAGTTGTAGATCTATGTTTTAGCTTTCTGAATCATCTTGAAACGCCTAAATCGAAGTTCGGATGAGAGAGTTATGACCATTTTACCAACTTACGTCAAAGCTAAAAAATTTTGGAAATTGAGCCTTTGGATAGATTGACCTTTGGGGCTTCGGTTGAGATTTGAATTGTGTTAGAGTTTCCAAATGAAAATGTGTTCTTCTTAAAGATTGTAGTAGACTTCTCAAGATTTCTAGAAAGGTATGGTGGGAAAAATTTTGAGTTCATTTGGGCCTCCAAATATTGATTTTTAGATAGCTAATCCGAATCCCGCATGGACTGGATTCCTGTTCAGACCAGTTGCAGTATTTGGGTCATCACTTGAGCTTCCCAACTCCAAATCAGGTGATTCAAAAGCCCAAAGTCATTAAAAACTCCAGGGCTACAACTTTCATTCTTTGCCCAAGTCCAAATTCGGTGGTTTGCTAATTCAAAATTGGCTTACAAGGTGCTGATCAGTTAGTTGACAGATTTGGATTTTTAGCACATAACATGGACACGTTTTTGGCTTGATATTTGCTTTGAATGGCTGATGCACATGACTTAGATTAGTTGTTGGATCTTGACCATCTTTTATGCTTGAGTGCCTATAAATAGCAAGAGGTGTTTCAATACCAACACACCAATTCACAAACCAATTTACACATTCATATTCCAACTCCTTCATATCATATCCTTGAGAGCATTCTCCACATTAGTTCGTTAGTATAGGAGTAGGGAGAGGAAGTAGACCTCCAAGGGGAGGCTACTCTCCTCTCCATTTTTATAGTTCAAGAGTAAGCAAGAGATCAACATTTATGGAAGCGAAGAATCAAAGGCGAATGTTTGGAGATTGAAGATTGTGATCCGAAGTGACAGTCGGATGTCAAAACATAGTTTTTCTTCTCTAAACTCTTCCTTTATTTTTTTATATTCTATTATTGTTGAATATCTTATAAATTATATTTGCATATTTGCTATGAACTCTTCTCTTTTCTTTTATTTAGTTGCAATGGGATGTTGAACTTTTTATACATTATTTGTTCCTTCTTATATGAAGTTCATTCTCGATAATCTGTTTTAACTGTTGAATGGTATTTATTTTAATTGATTTAATGTGATCAGTTAAATTAATTTGATTAATATCATCTACTAGATTAAGGGATAGTATTACGTGTAATTGATATTGTTCCTACTCACAAGTAGTAATTAATGATACATGATTGTGGTCAAGCTTTTGAGTATTGCTATGATTATTGGAAGACAGGTTAAATAATCCGAGCTTGTGTGATTGTTGCTTGGAATAGTCTAATTCCCTAGTTCATAATGCTGCTATTATATTAAATCTAGAGAGCTTGTTCTAGGTTGTATAATGGTTAGAATCTTGTGAAGAGCTTGTTTCATTGAGTAATAATTAAGGGGAGTTTCGGGGTAGCAGAGCTTGTTGTTACCTAGGGCTATTAATTTAATTGAAGGATAAATATTGCTATGATAAGGTGATATTGAACGGAAGAACTAGAGTCTTTATTTTATTCTTATTACTTTAATTTTGTTTCAGTTAATTAGTTAAATAAAATTCCAACCCCCCTCCTTTGGTTCACAAAGTATAAATTTAGACTAATCATTCTCTATGGGATCGACTCTTACTTGCACTACTACATTAATATCTTTTGCAGTAAGATTTTATTTTTGGGTGCTTGCGACAGCACACCAAATTTTGGCGCCGTTGCCGGGGAATGATTTTAGCTTTATTTGGTGCTTTTGTGAATCTTATTTCATTTTAGCATTTTTCTATCTTAATTGAAAATCGTATTGCTGTTTAATTTTGCAGGGACTCTTGATTTATCTGCATTGATCTCAAGGTCTCAAATAAGAAATAAAGAAGTCAGGCCGACGACTATAAACCAAACGCTACTTGGGAGGCAGCCCAAATTTTGCATTCCTTTCATCCATTTTTATTTTATGTGATTTTATTTTTGTTTAGTTTTGTCTTTTGTGTTAGGTTGTTTTGCTTACCAAGCGTCGGGGTGTTGTAGAGAAATCATCAAAGCCAAACATTCTACAGTTCAACACCCCACGATAATTGACATAATTTTAGGGAAGTCCTTTGCATTTGATTCGTTTATTGCTTACATTGAGGATAAAATGTGTTTCTTGAGCATTGACTTGATTTAGAACTATGACCAATGATAAATAAAAAAAAACAAAAAACTTGATTGAATAAATTGTAACTCATGAAAAATGGACAAATATTGCTTAGTCTGTGTGGTTAACTTTTTTGTTGGTTATTACATTGCTTGTGATCCCTACCTCATTTGAGCACTTATCCCTTTGTAATGAACTAGTGGTACACTTAGAGAAGACTTATATATGACCGAATGCTTGTGGGAGATATCAATAAGCTCTAGAACTCGTTTAAACATCACTCGAAGCAATGTAACCAAGTTGATTTGTTGGTTGTAATGTCCAGGAATTTTCAAAATACTGTATCAAAATTTTTCTAGATAAAATTTATTTTATATGATTTTATAAATTTAATTGGAATCCATGAAAGTAGTATTATTCAAATTTATAAATTAATCCTAACATTTAAGTACAAGAGAATTGGGAGGAAAATTAATAAATAATTTTATTCTATCATTATCGAATTTAAATAATTCGAAAGAGAAATTTTGCTGAAACAAATGTTTAAATAATTAATTTATCGAATTAATTATTTAATTTAAGTACTAGGACATAAGGGTGTTAAATTAATGGACCCATTTTCCCTTTTATTTTATTGGGCCAAATTCCTTTTTATTTTCTTGATTGGGACAAACGAATTGGGCTGGTCAAATTAAATTGGTTGGACCGACCCAAAATTTCCTTTACTGTTCATTGGGACCAAACCAAGCGGACCAGATGAACCCTAAAGTGTTAAATCAATTGGGCTAAGTCCAATTCTCATTCTGCCGGTTAAAACCGTTTCAGCTTGAGTTGGGTTATGGTAATGGGTCAGACCCATTCCTCTAAATTGGGGACAACTGGTCAGTTCATTTGGGCGATATCAGCAGAGATTGAAGTAGGGAGGAAATCAGTCGAACCTAAGCCCTAGCTCTCGAACCATCAAATCCCAACACCCTCGATCAGTCGCAACCCAGTGAAGGAGAAGGGGGAAAAATCAACCCTCAATCGAAGCTGTCAATCGAGCCAACCCCCAAACCTTCAATCAACCCATCAATCGAGTAAGAGGCGGACAGAAAAGGTGCCGGCAATAGCTTGAAGAACCCTCGGACGGAGCGAAGGGAGTTATCAACGCAACCGAGCGCCATTTGTTTGGACCGAAGGTTCGAGACAGTTGGCGATTGGACCAGTGGGGGTTCGACACTCGAGGATTCGCCGGCGAAGATTCGGGCGGCGTGATGGGGGTCAGTCGACAGTTCGTCCCTCTCCTACCGTTGGTTATTGCTCGAGAAAGGGAGTTAATACCCAGCAAATTGGGTAACAAATTTCCTTTAAATTGAAGGCCTTAGCTGCCGAATTTCCCCTGTTTTGGTGAGTTCCCAAATAGAAGTTAGGGTTCCAAGTAGAAATAGAAAATTAATCAAAGAGGGGGAAACAGGGGAAACCAATTGGGATTTCGTTTTCAGCTCGCTGCGGATGTCCAGCTTGATTGTGTATTTCGGTAGGAGGAGAAGAGTCGCAACGCGATCGAGTTCAAGGTATACCCAATTGCTGATTTTCTTATGGATTGGTTTCGTTGAACTTTTGTTGTTCTCTATAATCGGATTAAAATTGTAGACTATATTTGGGTTTGGTATAAATCCCTTCATGTGTACTTAGTTGTATTGCCAACTGGGTAGGTTGTATCACACACTGTATTGTAATGTATTTCCGTTTAGGTTCGTCATAGCACTGTGTTAGGCTTGTGGAAAAACTGTGTTGGGTTAACAATTCTGCTAATGCACTGTGTTGGGTTAATTAGTTTAGAAATCTGGTATGGTGTTGATTTCATTATACCTTGCAGTGTATTGAATTAAATTGTTCCCTGTATTGAGGAATTTTATTTTCTGAATTAAATTAAAATGGTTCGTTGGAATTGTTGGGTTCTGTATTGGGATATTTGTATTGTGTGTTTGATTTTTAGCAAACGTAGTACCAAGTATTGTTCTGGTTCGCTTTTGCCGTACAAACTCGTATCTTGAATCTGTGTTGGGTTGTGTTAAGTAATGCTGGGTTTGTATTGCTGGGTTTGTACTGCTGTATAGTAAAGGGCCCTAGGGTTCTGATAGTTAAATCGACTTTACCCGATGATAGGTCACTCGAGATCAATTAATTAAAGCTAAGATTTAAATTGTAGCTGAGCAAACAGGCAAGTTCCTAACCCTAAACTTCTTACATTATTGCAAGTTCTTCCTTACTCAACTTTTTACCTTGAGCAATACTTCTAAAACCTTATGCAATATTTTAATTCATGCAAAAGGTATATATTATTGCAAGTATTCTTTAAGCTTGAATTTTATCTCCAAGCATGCTATAAGTGGTCTAATTACTTTTAAAATTATTCCACATCTGTGTATTTATTGGCATTCGCACTCATGCATTTGAATTCGAATATTGAATTAAATTCAGAAGTTTTATGAACCATTCATGGTTAAGTCTGAACCCTTGTTCGGTCAGACAATTTTGTGAGAATTTATAAAAGCTATCCGAACCAATCAATGGTAAGGATTCTTAGACTGTATGAACACCCCTTTATTTATAGGGGAGTACCCCACGTACCGTATATAAGGT
Organism: Aralia elata; assembly: GCA_034770075.1. NCBI lineage: Eukaryota > Viridiplantae > Streptophyta > Magnoliopsida > Apiales > Araliaceae > Aralia > Aralia elata. The sequence continues at coordinate 56,584 of JAVJAP010000267.1, read as the reverse complement.
ACAAATAGCAGAATTAAATGTTATGCATATACATAGGGTACGCGAGGCTGATCCCCTCAAGTACGTTATTCTGTAGCCAGTAACCAGAGGGTCAACCAGCTATTGACTCCTCTGGAAGTTATCGTTCAAAGTCTATCTGACTATCAATTGTTCTAAAAGCATTTAATGTTCTTGCTTCTGATTATTCTATTGTTGAAATCCTTTTTAATATTCCTTCATCATGATATATCTTTATTGCTGCACATTAAACTTGCTGGGCAAACTCGTTGCTCATTCTTGCTATATCATGACTTCATTGCAGCTAAACCCGAGACGTCAGGGAAGAACAAAGGGAAAGAAAAGATGAAATGATAAATGTCTCGTAGCTGACTTTAGATTCATGTGTTAGTTACTTTTCTGTTAATGTAATTTAAACCCTGCTAGCTATTTAGGGTATGGATTGTGTAAACGTTTAAGGTTATTCGTATTCTGGGACTAGTAACACCTTGTAATGAACAACGTATGTTTATTATATTCCGCACTTTTAGATATCATATGTTGTTAAAGGTGAATGTTTGTATTGGATCGTGATGACCAGATCCGGGTATTTGGAGACCCGAATTTGGGGGCGTCACATTGGTTATGTGGTGAGTTGAGATGGAGCGTAAAACGCACTCACTCATAAACACATGTTTAGGGGAGATATAGCATAAAACACACTCACCTATATAAAAAAAGAAAAAAAAAAGAAAAAAAAGAAGAAGAAGAAGCAATTAATCGCAAATCTTACGGTAGGTTGAGATGGAGCGTAAAACGTACTTGCCCATAAGAGTGGACTTAGCATAAGATGGAGCATAAAATGCACTTACCTAGAGTCCATTGATCTCAAAATTTTTGAAATTTTCAATTTGTTTACATTTGCGGTGAGTGATGTACTAAGCATGTAGTTTTTCGAGTTTATTTTGATTTGTTTCATATGGTAATGTGGTTGCATAAGTTCATCCGAGCTATTATTGGTTCAGTGCAAATGGATACACACACAAGGAAAGGATCTAAAGTGAGGTATGACTAACAAGCAAGTAAAAATCCTAGACGTTGCGATATTTTGAAAGTTTTTCTAAAGTTATAATGTGTTAACATCTTTGAGGTCATTTTTCAAACTTTATGTCTCATTGCTCAAGTTAGGTTTTATTAGAAGAGTTTTAAGTTGGTGTGCTGTCGCAAGCACCCAAAAATAAAATCTTACTGCAAAAGATATTAATGTAGTAGTGCAAGTAAGAGTCGATCCCATAGAGAATGATTAGTCTAAATTTATACTTTGTAAACCAAAGGGGGGCTTGATTTAACTAATTAATAGAAACATAATTTAAAGTAATAAGAATAAAATAAAGACTCTAGTTCTTCTGTTCAATATCACCTTATCATAGCAATATTTATCCTTCAATGAAATTAATAGTACTAGGTAACAACAAGCTCTGCTACCCGAAACTCCCCTTAATTATCACTCAATGAAACAAGCTCTTCACAAGATTCTAACCATTATACAACCTAGAACAAGCTCTCTAGATTTAATATAATAGCAGCATTAAGAACTAGGGAATTAGACTATTCCAAGCAATAATCACACAAGCTCGGATTATTTAACATGTCTTCCAATAATCATAGCAATACTCAAAAGCTTGACCACAATCATGTATCATTAATTGCTACTTGTGATTAGGAACAATATCATTTACATGTAATATTATCCCTTAATCTAGCGAATGATATTAATCAAATTAACTTAACTGATCACATTATATCAATCGGAATAAATATCATTCAACAGTTAAAACAGATTATCGAGAATGAACTTCATATAAGAAGGAACAAATAATATATAAAAAGCTCAACATCCCATTGGAACTAAATAAAATAAAAGAGAAGAGTTCATAGCAAATATGAAATTATAATTTACAAGATATTCAACAATAATAGAATATAAAAAATAAAGGAAGAGTTTAGAGAAGAAAAAACTATGTTTTGACATCCGGCTGTCACTTCGGATCACAATCTTCAATCTCCAAACCTTCGCCTTTGATTCTTCGCTTTCATAAATGTTGATCTCTTGCTTGCTCTTGAACTATAAAAATGGAGAGGAGAGTAGCCTCCCCTTGAGGTCTACTTCCTCTTCCTACTCCTATACTAACAAACTAATGTGGAGAATGCTCTCAAGGATATGATGTGAAGGAGTTGGAATATTAATGTGTAAATTGGTTTGTGAATTGGTGTGTTGGTGTTGAAACACCTCTTGCTATTTATAGGCACTCAAGTATATATGATGGTCAAGATCCAACAACTAATCTAAGTCATGTGCATCAGCCATCCAAAGAAAATAACAAGCCAAAAACGTGCCCATGTGATGTGCTAAAAATCCAAATCTGTCAACTAACTGATCAGCACCTTGTAAGCCAATTTGGAATTAGCAAGCTACCGCATTTGGACTTGGGCAAAGAACAAAAGTTGTAGCCCTGGAGTTTCTAATGAATTTGGGCTTTTGAATCACCTGATTTGGAGTTGCAAAGTTATGGTCCAAATACTCCAACTAGTCCGAACAGGAATCCAGTCCATGCGGGATTCGGATTAGCTATCTAAAAATCAATATTTGGAGGCCCAAATGAACTCGAAATTTTGCCCACCATACCTTTCCAGAAAGCTTGAGAAGTCTACTACAATCTTTAAGAAGAACATATTTTCATTTGGAAACGGTAACACAATTTAAATATCAACCGAAGCCCCAAAGGACAATCTGTCCAAAATCTCAATTTCCTGAAATTTTCAACTTTAACGTATGTTGGTAAAATAGTCATAACTCTCTCATCCGAACTTCGATTTAGGCGTTTCAAGATGATTCGAAAAGCTAAGAAATAGATCTACAACTTTCCTTCTTTGAGCGTTGAGAGATAAAGGTTGGACCAAGGACGAAATTGGGCCTCAATGGGCTGCTATGTCAATGATAAATTATGGACATTGATCCAAATACCCTTTTATTCTTTTTTTCCTGCAAAACAAAGTAAAAATACATAAAAGTGATACAAAGACATATTCCATAACAATAAGATAAAAACACATAAAAAAGAATATAAATTACTCAAAAACTCACAAATCATCAAGCTAAAAATACTCAATTTATAGGTATAAAATTGACTTATCAAATACCCCAAACTTGAATCTTTGCTTGTCCTCAAGCAAAACAAATACAAAAATAAGACTTAAAACTCTTCTAATAAAACCTAACTTGAGCAATGAGACATAAAGTTTGAAAAATGACCTCAAAGATGTCAACACATAATAACTCTAGAAAATTTTCAAAATATCGCAATGTTTAGGATTTTAACTTATTTGTTATACATACCTTGCTTTAGATCCTTTCCGTGCTTGTGTGTGTATATCCATTTGCACTAAACCATGTATAGCTCGGATGAACTTATTCAACCACATTACCTTATGAAAAAAATCTAAATAAACTCAAAAAAAATACATGCTTAATACATCACTCACCGCAAATATAAACAAATCAGAAATTTCCAAAAATTTAAGATCAAAGGACTCTAGGTAAGTGCATTTTATGCTCCATCTCATCCTAAGTCCACTCTTATGGGCGAGTGCGTTTTACGCTCCATCTCAACCCATTGCAAGATTTGTGATTTATTACTTCCTTCATTTTTTCTTTTTTTCTTTTTTTTCTTTTTTTATGTAGGTGCGTGTGTTTTATGCTATATCTCCCCTAAACATGTGTTTGTGAGTGAGTGCGTTTTACGCTCCATCTCAACTCACCACATAACCAACAAATCAACTTGGTTACATTTCTACGAGTGATGTTTAAACGAGTTCTAGAGTTTATTGATATCTCCCACAAGCATTCGGTCATATATAAATCTTCTCTAAGTGTACCACTAGTTCATTACAAATGGATAAGTGCTCAAATGAGGTAGGGATCACAAGCAATGTAATAACCAACAAAAATAATTAACCACACTGACTAAGCAATATTTTTCCATTTTTCATGAGTTACAATTTATTCGATAAAGTTTTTTTTGTTTTTTTTATTTATCATTGGTCATAGTTCTAAATCAAGTTAATGCTCAAGAAACACATTTTAAAAATAATGACCCTTAAAAAATCATATTTTTTTTTTATAAAAACACACAAATACTAAATACCATAAAAAACACAAATATTAAATACTACCCCCAAACTTAAAACTGACATTGTCCTCAATGTAAGCAATAAACGAGTCAAATGCAAAGGACTTCCCTGAAATTATGTCAATTATCGTGGGGTGTTGAACTGTAGAATGTTTGGCTTTGATGATTTCTCTACAACACCCCGACGCTTGGTAGGCAAAACAACTTAACACAAAAGACAAAACTAAACAAAAATAAAATCACATAAAATAAAAATGGATGAAAGGAATGCAAAATTTAGGTTGCCTCCCAAGTAGCGCTTGGTTAATAGTCGTCGGCCGACTTATTTATTTCTTATTTGAGACCTTGAGATCAACGCGGATAAATCAAGAGTCCCTGCAAAATTAAAAGTCAATAGGAGTTTTCACGAAGATAGAAATTTGCTAAAATAAAATAAGGTTCATAAAAGCACAAAAATAAAACTAAAATCATTCCCCGGCAATGGCGCCAAAATTTGGTGTGCTGTCGCAAGCACCCAAAAATAAAATCTTACTGCAAAAGATATTAATGTAGTAGTGCAAGTAAGAGTCGATTCCAGAGAGAATGATTAGTCTAAATTTATACTTTGTAAACCAAAGGGGGGCTTGATTTAACTAATTAATAGAAACATAATTTAAAGTAATAAGAATAAAATAAAGACTCTAGTTCTTCTGTTCAATATCACCTTATCATAGCAATATTTATCCTTTAATGAAATTAATAGTACTAGGTAACAACAAGCTCTGCTACCCGAAACTCCCCTTAATTATCACTCAATGAAACAAGCTCTTCACAAGATTCTAACCATTATACAACCTAGAACAAGCTCTCTAGATTTAATATAATAGCAGCATTAAGAACTAGGGAATTAGACTATTCCAAGCAATAATCACACAAGCTCGGATTATTTAACATGTCTTCCAATAATCATAGCAATACTCAAAAGCTTGACCACAATCATGTATCATTAATTGCTACTTGTGATTAGGAACAATATCAATTACATGTAATATTATCCCTTAATCTAGCAAATGATATTAATCAAATTAACTTAACTTATCACATTAAATCAATCGGAATAAATATCATTCAACAGTTAAAACAGATTATCGAGAATTAACTTCATATAAGAAGGAACAAATAATATATAAAAAGTTCAACATCCCATTGGAACTAAATAAAATAAAAGAGAAGAGTTCATAGCAAATAGGAAAATATAATTTACAAGATATTTAACAATAATAGAATATAAAAAATAAAGGAAGAGTTTAGAGAAGAAAAAACTATGTTTTGACATCCGGCTGTCACTTCGGATCACAATCTTCAATTTCCAAACCTTCGCCTTTGATTCTTCGCTTTCATAAATGTTGATCTCTTGCTTGCTCTTGAACTATAAAAATGGAGAGGAGAGTAACCTCCCCTTGAAGGTCTACTTCTTCTTCCTACTCCTATACTAACAAACTAATGTGGAGAATGCTCTCAAGGATATGATGTGAAGGAGTTGGAATATTAATGTGTAAATTGGTTTGTGAATTGGTGTGTTGGTGTTGAAACACCTCTTGCTATTTATAGGAACTCAAGCATACAAGATGGTCAAGATCCAACAACTAATCTAAGTCATGTGCATCAGCCATCCAAAGCAAATAACAAGCCAAAAATGTGCCCATGTGATGTGCTAAAACTCCAAATCTGTCAACTAACTGATCAGCACTTTGTAAGCTAATTTTGAATTAGCAAGCTACCGCATTTGGACTTGGGCAAAGAACAAAAGTTATAGCCTTGGAGTTTCTAATGAATTTGGGTTTTGAATCACCTGATTTGGAGTTGCGAAGCTCAAGTTATGGTCCAAATACTCCAACTGGTCCGAACAGGAATCTAGTCCATGCGGGATTCGGATTAGTTATCTAAAAATCAATATTTGGAGGCCCAAATGAACTCGAAATTTTGCCCACCATACCTTTCCAGAAAGCTTGAGAAGTCTACTACAATCTTTAAGAAGAACACATTTTCATTTGGAAAGGCTAACACAATTTAAATATCAACTGAAGCCCCAAAGGTCAATCTGTCCAAAAGCTCAATTTCCTGAAATTTTCAACTTTAACGTATTTTGGTAAAATAGTCATAACTCTCTCATCCGAACTTCGATTTAGGCGTTTCAAGATGATTCGAAAAGCTAAGAAATAGATCTACAACTTTCCTTCTTTGAGCGTTGAGAGATAAAGGCTGGACCAAGGACGAAATTGGGCCTCAATGGGCTGTTATGTCAATGATAAATTATGGACATTGATCCAAATACCCTTTTATTCTTTTTTTCCTGCAAAACAAAGTAAAAATACATAAAAGTGATACAAAGACATATTCCATAATAGTAAGATAAAAACACATAAAAAAGAATATAAATTACTCAAAAACTCACAAATCATCAAGCTAAAAATACTCAATTTATAGGTATAAAATTGACTCATCAAATACCCCAAACTTGAATCTTTGCTTGTCCTCAAGCAAAACAAATACAAAAATAAGACTTAAAACTCTTCTAATAAAACCTAACTTGAGCAATGAGACATAAAGTTTGAAAAATGACCTCAAAGATGTCAACACATTATAACTCTAGAAAATTTTCAAAATATCGCAATGTTTAGAATTTTAACTTATTTGTTAGACATACATTGCTTTAGATCCTTTCTGTGCATGTGTGTGTATATCCAATTGCACTAAACCATGTATAGCTCGGATGAATTTTAAGATCAAAGGACTCTAGGTAAGTGCATTTTATGCTCCATCTCATCCTAAGTCCACTCTTATGGGCGAGTGCGTTTTACGCTCCATCTCAACCCATTGCAAGATTTGTGATTTATTACTTCCTTCATTTTTTCTTTTTTTTCTTTTTTTTTTCTTTTTTTATATAGGTGAGTGCGTTTTACACTCTATCTCCCTAAGCACGTGTTTATGAGTGAGTGCGTTTTACGCTCCATCTCAACTCACCACATGACCAACAAATCAACTTGATTACATTGCTTCAAGTGATGTTTAAACGAGTTATAGAGTTTATTGATATCTCCCACAAGCATTCGGTCATATATATTCTTTTTTCATGTGTTTTTATCTTATTATTATGAAATATGTCTTTGTATTACTTTTATGTATTTTTACTTTGTTTTGCAGGAAAAAAAGAATAAAAGGGTATTTGGATCAATGTCCATAATTTATCATTGACATAGCAGCCCATTGAGGCCCAATTTCGTCCTTGGTCCAGCCTTTATCTCTCAACGTTCAAAGAAGGAAAGTTATAGATCTATTTCTTAGCTTTTCAAATCATCTTGAAACGCCTAAATCGAAGTTCGGATGAGCTGAGAGTTATGACCATTTTACCAACATACGTCAAAGCTGAAAATTTCAAGAAATTGAGCCTTTGGACAGATTGACCTTTCGGGCTTCGGTTAAGATTTGAATTGTGTTAGAGTTTCCAAATGAAAATGTGTTCTTCTTAAAGATTGTAATAGACTTCTCAAGATTTCTGGGAAGGTATGGTGGGAAAAATTTCGAGTTCATTTGGGCCTCCAAATATTGATTTTTAGATAGCTAATCCGAATCCCGCATGGACTGGATTCTTGTTCAGACCAGTTGGAGTATTTGGGTCATAACTTAAGCTTTCCAACTCCAAATAAGGTGATTCAAAAGCCCAAAGTCATTAAAAGCTCCAGGGCTACAACTTTTGTTCTTTGCCCATGTCCAAATTCAGTGGTTTGCTAATTCAAAATTGGCTTAAAATGTGCTGATCAGTTAGTTGACAAATTTGGATTTTTAGCACATCACATGGCCACGTTTTTGGCTTGATATTTGCTTTGGATGGCTGATGCACATGACTTAGATTAGTTGTTGGATCTTGACCATCTTGTATGCTTGAGTGCCTATAAATAGCAAGAGGTGTTTCAACACCAACACACCAATTCACAAACCAATTTACACATTCATATTCCAACTCCTTCACATCATATCCTTGAGAGCATTCTCCACATTAGTTTGTTAGTATAGGAGTAGGGAGAGGAAGTAGACCTCCAAGAGGAGGCTACTCTCCTCTCCATTTTTATAGTTCAAGAGCAAGCAAGAGATCAACATTTATGGAAGCGAAGAATCAAAGGCGAATGTTTGGAGATTGAGGATTGTGATCCGAAGTGACAGTCGGATGTCAAAACATAGTTTTTCTTCTCTAAACTCTTCCTTTATTTTTTATATTCTATTATTGCTGAATATCTTATAAATTATATTTGCATATTTGCTATGAACTCTTCTCTTTTCTTTTATTTAGTTGCAATGGGATGTTGAAGTTTTTATACATTATTTGTTCCTTCTTATATGAAGTTCATTCTCGATAATCTGTTTTAACTGTTGAATGGTATTTATTTTAATTGATTTAATGTGATCAGTTAAATTAATTTGATTAATATCATCTACTAGATTAAGGGATAGTATTACGTGTAATTGATATTGTTCCTACTCACAAGTAGTAATTAATGATACATGATTGTGGTCAAGCTTTTGAGTATTGCTATGATTATTGGAAGACAGGTTAAATAATCCGAGCTTGTGTGATTGTTGCTTGGAATAGTCTAATTCCCTAGTTCATAATGTTGCTATTATATTAAATCTAGAGAGCTTGTTCTAGGTTGTATAATGGTTAGAATCTTGTGAAGAGCTTGTTTCATTGAGTAATAATTAAGGGGAGTTTCGGGGTAGCAGAGCTTGTTGTTATCTAGGGCTATTAATTTAATTGAAGGATAAATATTGCTATGATAAGGTGATATTGAACGGAAGAACTAGAGTCTTTATTTTATTCTTATTACTTTAATTCTGTTTCAGTTAATTAGTTAAATAAAATTCCAACCCCCCTCCTTTGGTTCACAAAGTATAAATTTAGACTAATCATTCTCTATGGGATCGACTCTTACTTGCACTACTACATTAATATCTTTTGCAGCAAGGTTTTATTTTTGGATGCTTGCGGCAGCACGCCAGGATGCTTCCTGATATACAATAATTGATTGGTGTATCTAAACGAAAAAAACGTACCTTGTTGGACGTGGTGCGGTCCATAACGATTTTACCGACATTCCAATATCCTTTTGGGGTTATGCCCTAGAAAAGGCTGCATATTTACAAAATGAGGTAACCTCAAAATTCGGCCCCAAGACTCTATATAATTTATAGACAGGGAGGATTCCTAATCTTAAATATGTTAAGATAATGGGTTGTTCAGCTTATGTGAAAAGGTTTCAAAAGGATAAGTTTGGGACAAGATTTGACAAGTACTGATGAGTAGGTTTTAACCTACGAGTTTGATATGTCTTTGGCTTAATTCTTTACAGTCTTTAAGTGTTTTTAGTATCTTTTTATTTGTTTTCGTCTTGCTTTTGTAGGTCGATGCTGGCTGCAGGTTAGAAGAAGAAAAAGTAGCTGGGTGCAGGGCAACCTCACCGGGGCGAGAATTCAAGGGTTAATTTTCTCGTCGGGGTGAGACCTCGCCAGGGCGAGGACTTTTGTGAAGAGTTTCTCGCCGGGGCGAGAATGCGACTGGTGGAATTTTAAAGTTTGTCAGCATTCAGTTATTTTAGAAAGGTTGGAGTGAACAAGGATTCTGTCTATCATTCTGATTAGGAGACTAAAGGAAGATATAAATAGGAGATAACACATTGGATAAAAATATATACAACACAGAGATTGAGTTTTTAGAGCTGAGAAAGGAGATTGAAGATCAAGTCAAGCATCGTGAGGAATTCAGATTGGAGTGCTAGAGATTATATTGAGTTTTCTTTTAATCTGTTATCGCTGATTTGTAATTAATTATGATGACTTATTTTGGTATTCTAGTTTTTATTGTCAGTATGAACTAAACCATTAGTTAAGGCTACGATTGAACCAGTTATGTTTCTGAATTAATTATCTATTTAATTCCAGTTATTCAATTGATGGGAGTTGTCTATCTTATTCTATGCTTACTAATTAAATTGTTTGGCCGACAATTATCATGATAATCTAGATGAATTCGGGAGATACAATCTAGGGTTAGAACTGGATGAGATAGCATGTATTCTTAATTATTTGCATGTGTTGAATAATTAGGATTGTGAAGTGAATAGGGATATCTCTTTACTGCATGTAACAATTGGAAATTGAAGCTTAATGAATTTAATCCTTTAGTTTTGCATAGGAATATCGCAGAGTTAATTAGATTAAATAGATTTATTTGATCACTTGGAAAAGGGCTTATAAATACAATTGAATTTCTGTTAACAACTCCATTGAAGTGAATAATTGGAAGATATAGATAGATTGGTTTATGATAAATAACTGGGGATATTGTAGTCTTAATCTTTTAAATCTAAATTTCAACCTTTGTGATAGTTGCTAGTGTTAGTGTTAATTTAATTAGTATCAATCAGAACTCAAATTGTGATTGTTTAATAGAATAGTCATAATCTAAATTGACAGTTGGAGATATTAAACATAATAATTCCTGTAAGTTCGACACTCGTTCTTATCACTTTATTACTTGTTGATCGTGTATACTTGCACGTAATTGTTGATTGTGAAATCGGGCAACAAGTACAGATTTATGGAAAATCCTAAAGTAAGTTTAGGGTATATGTTCTATAATCCTACTGAGCAAAAGGTGTTTGTTACGAAACACACTGCCTTCTAAGATAAAGGTGTTTATCATTGAAGGGGTTAGTGGGAGGATAATAGATCTTGAAGGAGTTCAAGAACCACATAGCACTATAAGTCAAATAAGAGGAACCTGTAGATAGACCTATTGTACCACAACCGAATCGTAAATTTGGAATAGTACCGAAAATAGCTAGGAGGTATAGATTTATCATAGATGATGATAATGAGGTACATATCATAGAAGATGATGATCGAGTTATATACGATGAGGCTAAGAGTTGTAGGCATAATGCCTAAAGGGTGTATATGGATCTTTAAAAGAAAGATTGGAGCAAATGGCAAGGTGGAGATGTAATACCCTGAAATATTATCAAAATTATAAATATTGTCTTAACTGAGTTAAGAATGAAAACTCTAGAAATACCTAATGATCGACTGTTCAGGTCGTCTTTGGAAACCTAATACGATTCGAAAACGCGATCGTATACGTTTAAAATTAGAACGTATAACCTAAAGCTAGGTATCAAGAAGTTTAAAACCTTAAGCCCTAATGAGATTTGAATTTATGTGTTTAATAAAGATCCAAATGATATTTTGAAGCAGGTGTTTTGTGATTTTATAGTGTAAACGATGAATTAGGTCAAATAAAATTTTCTTCGAAAAACGTCGTGCTTGACACGTCGTGCTTAAAAATATTTTTTCGCCAATGAACTTGTTGGTATATTCGTTTTTGACAAGTTGCATTGTCGTGCTTACGCTTTGTCGTGCTTACGCTTTGTCGTGCTTACGCATTGTCGTGCTTACGCTTTGTCGTTCTTGGAAGATATTTTATTAAGATATTTTGTTAAGATATTTCACAAGATATTTTAAGGCCTAACAGTCTATTTTACCCCCACTTTGGTTTTCCTATAAATAGAAGGCTTAAGTTCATTAGTTCTTTGCTAATTCACTAGCTAAAATCTGAAGTTACAAAGAAATAGTTAAAGCTTGCAACTACAAGAGGTAAAATCCCTAATTGTTGTTATGTTCGATTTCAATTCGTGTTTTAATCGCTTTAATCAATTATGCAAGTAGTTATAATGTCGAAATTGTTCAAGATCACAAGTGTTCTTCTTGTTTCTTGAGCAAATCTTCATTCACGGTCCTTAATCTCGATGAGAAACACGATGTTATGAAGTTTGGCTATGCCGATTAACTGTTCTTCGTGTACTCTCGAAATAAAGTTGATATTAATCTTTACAAGCTTTAATCATATATATATTATGTTTAAAATTGTTAAAATCAAGTAAACATGTTGTTATAATGCTCAAATTATTTTAAGTATTAAGTTAAAAGATCAAAACACAAGCCGTTACGATATTCGATTTTTATCGTTCTTCATATGTTCTTCGTATGTTCTTCGTGTTCTTGATCAAAAGTCATAAATCCTATATAAGTTGGTTTATGATTCGACTATTTTTATGTTATTGAGGTATATTAAGTGTTAGAACGTGATAACATAGCATTTTGATGCTTGTGGTATCATGTTTTACCTAGTGGAATGAAGAAGTTGTGTGCAAATCCACAGTTTGTCAATTCTGCAGATGTTTTGAAAAGTTAAATTCAGAATCTGTTTTCCCAATATAAAAGAAAGTTGTAGAGCATGCAATTCTAACCAATTTAGACTCAAGAATCACCTGAAAATGTTTTGTTATGAAAAAGTTATGCCTGTTTTAGTAAAAGAGGTACAAGCTGATTTTGGAATTTCTGGACAGATTTGCTTACTGACTTTTGAAGCAAATTTCCGAAATCTTAAATTCAGAATCTGCTTCTGAAATATAAAAGGAAGTTGTAGATCAGGAAGTTGTAATGAATTTAGACTCAAGAAACACTAAAAAATGTTTTGTTATGAGGAAGTTATGACTAAAACACTGCGGCTGGTCCGACAGCCAAGTAGGCTGCCCAAAATTTGAAATTTAGGCTTTTGCAAATGAATTATTTAAATCATTCCACCAATGGAAATAGTCTAGTCAAGTATATCTAAGACTTATTAAGAAATAAAATTCGATGATCTAATATTCGGGTACACGTAACCCATTATGTAGGCTTTCAAGCGTTTACCGGGAAATTTTAGTTTACGATCAAGGCAAGTTCTAATCCTTTATGTGTTATTATGCAAGTCTTTCACAATTGTATTTATGTGCAAGTTTTTCTAATCCTTGCTTATATTGTTATGTATAATTGTTATTATGTGCAATTGTTATAAGTTGTTTTATATGATTAACTGTTGAGTGTTAATTGATTATGAAATGAAATATCTGACAAGTCTAAACATGTTAAAGTTATATGAAAGCATAAACTGTTTATGTGATATTAATTAGACTTGCTGAGCCGTAGTGCTCATTCTTGCGAATAAAACTTTATTTGCAGTTAAGAAGATCATGGAACGTAAAAGAGGAAAGCATAGGCTAGTTTTCATGATTATTTAATTGTTGTATTGTTTATAGTCATAATGACTTTTGTAATACGAACAAACAAACATGTAACCGAATATTATATCAATATTACCAGTTTATTGTTATCGAACGTTGTTATGTCTTTAAATTTGATATAACTTAGAATTGTTAAAGAACTATAAATCTGAGTGAGGGTATTGGTAATATGGACTGATCATGTTATGCCGATACTCTGAAATTCAGATAGATGGTAAAACATTAATACAAGGTTGATAAAGAACTACAAGTCTGAATGAGGATATTATATAACATTCTTAGTTCTGTACGTACAGAGATTTAGCACCGATGAAGAAACCAAATTCATCGCAAGGTTCCTCTGTCCCAAGAGCAAGTTTGTTATTAATATTGTGAATGTCAGATAAATAGGGAATATCGACATAAAGAAATATCTTTGTATATTGATACTTGTAGTACGAATGAGACCGTTACAAGTGGACGTATAGAAGGTTTAAACCTTAAGGTTAAAAATTAACCGTTGGATATGATGTTATCTAGGTAAACGGTTATAAACTACAAGTTGATACTTGTAGCAAGGAAGGATAGAGAATAAGTTAAGATCCAGGGAACGAATAAGAGAAATTTTTATAAGCGGTGATTATTAGACCCGTCCAACCAATACGATTATGGGATCATTGGTTAAGTGACGATAGAAGTACGAGTTAACGTCGGACCCGAATTCGGGGGCGTTACAGTTGGTATCAAGTGAGGGTATTGAATGATATTGTAATATTATCACTTTTCCGCATTATACTCTGATTATTAGAAATCAAGATTTCTATAGTAGTATGTAAAGGTTGTACACGTGAGCACGAAGTCCGACCTGGCTAAAAGAAGCAAGCAGGTGGATTTTCAGGGCATCACAGGAGACCTATAAGATCAGACCTATTTAAAAGATTTCAAATAAAGTCAAGGATTGACTGTGATAAAAACCTTATTACCGATAACTATGCTCAAGTCCATTTGGATTTTTACTTGCGATTGCAGCTTATGATTACTTAATCTGGCAAATGGACGTGGAGACGCCCTTCCTTAATAGGGACTTAAGGAGAATGTATGTATGATACAGCCAGAGAGATTTGTTTCAAAGGTTGAAGCAAATTGAGTATGCAAGCTACAACGATTTATTTATGGATTGAAGCAAGCTTCTCGAAGTTGGAACATCCGTTTTGATGAGACAGTCAAAGGAGTTTGATTTTATCAAAAACGAGAATGAACCAAGTATGTACAAGAAGGTTAGTGGGAGCATAGTGACATTCATAGTATTATATGTTGATATACTACTGATAAGGAATGACATACCAGTGCTACAATCAGTAAAGATAAAATTGTCTAAACATTTCTCCATGAATGACTTGGGAGCAACATCCTATAAATTGGGGATTTAAATCTATATAGATTTAAAAGGATACACGACTTGACCCAAGGAACGTATATTCATTCGATGCTAAAGGGGTTTAGCATGGCAAACTCCAAGAGATGTCTCATGTTGATGAGCCATGGAGTGTATCTCTCTAACAGAATGTCTCCAAAGACACCTGAATAGAGAGATCACATGATTAACTATCATGTATGCAATGAAATATACGAGACTTGATGTTGATCAGTCATATTCTAGAGAAGATCACTGTAAGACAATGGAAAACATCCTAAAGTACTTAAGAAGAACTAAGGATGTATCTATGATTAATGGTGGTTCTGAATTAAAACTAGATGGCTATACAGAATTAAGTTTTTCAGACTGACCAAGACAACAACAAATCCACTTTAAGGTATGTGTTACTTTAAACAGTGGTGTAGTGAATTGGAAAAGTTCCAAACAGCAAAGAGTTGCTGGTTTAGTGACAAAGACAAAGTATATAGCTGTAAATGAAGCTGCAAGTTGATTGTTTTGATGAAAAGTTCATCAGACAACTAGGAATAGTTCCTAAATCTCATTTTGGATCCAAACATATGTTGCGATACTTTCATTTGATTAAAGAAATCATTGAAACAGGAGAACTCACTATAGAGATAGTGGACTCTCAAGAAAAACATTGCATATCCATTTACTAAAGCTTTATCCAACAACATGATGATCGTCACTTAGAAAAGAAGGGTTAAATACCATGACGATTGGCTTCAGTGCAAGTGGGAGATTGAAAGTGATATGCACACCAGCTAATCATATTTGATATGATGTAGCATATACTTTGTAATCCTATTTCGTTTATTAATAAAAGAATTAATTTATAAAAGGCATTTTTGTTATTTACATGTTGCTGTTATATTAAATATGTAAACCCATAGTTTTGAGCAATGCTTTTAGAAACATAATGATGATCATTCTAATGAGATCTAAATTCTTAGATAGCTCACAAACTAAAATCATTCCTAATCGGTGAATCATTAAAAAGGGGATTAGTGAATCCAGATCGATTAGTACATACTTTGTTTGCTCTTATGAAAAGGATAATTGATCTCATAATCACTTGTGTAGATACACTAAAGCAAGTATGTAGGTGCTTATTAGAGAATAAGTTCACTGAACATGACTTGCTAAAGGAATACCTAATGGAGTTTTACTCACCTGTCAATAGGAATTCCTTATGTGATAGTAGTACAAGTGATCCTTAGACTTGAGATCATCATAGTATCTTGTGTATGATGAGTTATATTTTGACATATTCCTTAATACCTTTAGGATATAACATAGGGTATGTTTGGGTATAATAAGTTGTACATGGAGATAATGAATGATCAACAAAGAATCTACTACTTCTAGTAAAAGAAGATAAATGTCCTATATGATTTGATTAATGACAACCCAGTAGTCTTTGGCCAAAGCAGAATGAAATTAGAAAGTAGTTTCTAATTTGCATTAATCAGAGTTGTGCATTTAAAGATCGAAATACATATAATTAAATAAAATAAGACTTGACAGTAATTCCATGTCTTATATTTAACTGGGACATTGTATGGTAGAAGGATTGAATTGTACAATAACTATTTACTAAAAGGTTCTTTTATGATTAATGTTGAAATCTATATTATCTGGAAAGTCGTTGATCGCTAAGGGGGGCTTATCCTTATTATAGAATAAATATTATTTATTTAAATAAATTAAATAATTTAATTTATTTATTCAAATAAGATTAGAATTATTCTAATTGATTTAACCTAAAGGGTCACACCGCAAAAGAAAAATATTTATTTAAGAAGTAAATGGCATAATCGTAGTAATATGTTAAGTATATTTAATTTATGCTATGATAATAGAATAAATTAAATAGCTTAATATTTATAATTTAATATTTTGGAAATATTAAATATAAATTAATAAGAGGAGTCTTATTAATATTAGTACTATTATTATTATTTAATTTCTAAATGGTTTAGGAATTAATTAGTACAAGTATTCTCATAAATTTCTAATTTGATTAGGAGTTTAATTAATTAAAAGGGTTTAATTAAAATAAAACCCTATTCCTAAATAGTTTAAGAAGGTTGCCTACATCTATAAATAAGAAGATTCTTATCATGGATTAGGGTTACACATTCTTCCATTAGATTTGGGAGAGTACTTACATATTCTCTAGAGAGAGAAAACTAGGGTTTTGCCAAACACCCATGTTCTTAAATAGATATTATTCCTTGGTGAATCACCTCTAGAGGCCAAACACTTGGGTGGCTTGTATTGATTAAATGGAGGAATCTAATCGGTGGAATTCAAGGAGAACGCGAAAGATTTGGAGATGAACTTGTACCCAAGGAAACTTTGATCTACGAGGGTATAATTCTTATTCTCTATCTTCCTTTGTTAATTAATAATTACGCATAAAGATCGATTCTGGTTATGGTTTGTAAAAATTTTAAATTCTGATTTACTATGCTTCTGTTGCTTATATGCAATTTGATTGTATGCTCATGGATATTACAAACCTAACAGAAGCTGATCGGGAAAGACATCCGAATAATCCTGTAAAAGATATGAAACAACACTAGGCAAAGAAGAATCATTAGCATTAGTATTCCAAAGTGTTTCCTTATACCGAAGCATAATCATCGGTTGTTTATCATTTAAAGCTCGCCTCACATCGCTCTTTTTTGCATAGATATTTGTTTTTTGCTCCTCATCTTTTCTTTTCTCTCTCTTTTTCTCTCTTATTTTTCCCCTCATTGTTTCTACCCTCATTATTTTTCTTTTCTTCACTCTCTTTTCTTTTTTCATGATCTTTCTGCAAGTGAATTTGATCATCATGCACCTGTTGTGGTGACATAGGACATAGAGTAACTTTCCTTTTATTGTGAACAAAATAATATTCATTTGTGAAGCCATCATGCTTCACACGCCTATCAAATTGCCACGGTCGACCAAACAATGTGACCCGCTTGCATTGGAACCACGTCGCACAAAATCTCATCAACATATCTCCTAATCATAAATGGCACCCTCACCTGTTTAGTTACCTTAATCTCATTACTGTCATTAAGCCACTGTAATCGATATAGTTGAGGATGTTTGGTTGTGGAAAGTCCACTTCTCCACCATAGCCCTACTTGCCACATTTGTGCAATTACCTCCGTCAATCACGATATAGCAAATCTTCCCATTCACAAGGCATCTAGTATGGAATAAATTTTCCCGCTATTCGCTACTTTCTTCCTTCACCTATGCACTAAGTATTCTTTGGGTAACCAAGACTTCCCCAAATATGGCAACTTCACTATCTTCCACTTCCTCTAACGGTGGCATCGAATGAGTGTCACTTTCTTCCTCTTCGGTTTCCACTTCCCCATTCTCACATAATATCGTTATCCGTTGATTTGGATACTGACTTACAATATGACCTTTACCTTGACATTTAAAACAAACAATATCCCGATTACGACTAAAACAAGGTTGCTTATTTTTACCTTGCTTTCCCCGATTAGTCACATCCGATTTAAGCTCCACTTTCACCTTGTTCACAACTTATTTCTCCTCTCACTTGGCAACATTGGATTTCCATGACGAACCCAAGTTAAGCATTGACCGTTGGCCACCTCTCCTCTTAAGTTGCTTCTCAATCTTGGTAGCCATGTGTACCATTTCCTCCAAGGCCATGTAATGTTAACGCTCCATCAAATCAGCTATGTCCCAATTCAAGCCTGCTGAAAATCGAGCCATTATCACCTCGCTATCCTCATCAATATTAGCCCTAGCCATTAGCATCTCCATCTCCTTGTAGTAGTCCTCCACGCTCCTACTCCCTTGCTTCAAAGTCTGCAAACTTCAAAACAAATCTTAATAATAGTGGCTTGGTACAAATTTTTTCTTCATAACTGCTTTTATCTCAGTCCAATTCTCAATCGACCGCTCTCCACATCGCCCCCTACTAGTCTTCAATTGATCCCACTTTACTTTCTTGCACTCGCAGTAATTTTAAACTTCAAAGACCCATTCTATCTTCTTTTCCCAATCAAGATAAGCCTCAAGATCACTCCTTCCTTGGAAAGACGGAATCTTTAATTTGATACTTCCCAAGTTATCATCCACCTGATTCCTCCGATCGTTTCTATCATCCCTGTGTCTCCTATTCCTGGCTTCAAACCGCCTCCTAATATTTGGGTCAAACTCCTCTTCGTAAGAATCCTCCTCGATATCCCTATTCTCCTTTTTCTGCACCTTCTCCTTCTTTTGAGAACCCATGATCACTTGTGACTACTCCCTTTGAATACTTTCTATCCTCTCAAGTCTATCATCAAAGAGATCTAACTTTTGAATTACTTGTTGTAGTAGAACATCCAAGTCCACATTGGATCCTTCCCTTTGTCCTTTTGTTAAAGATCCCTCTCCAAACAAACCCTTATCCTTCATATCAGACATTTTCCCTGCAAAACAGAGGTTAGTAGCAAAATGTTTTCCTCATCACTCCCTTACGTGTTTCGCTCGATTAATGTTTCGCTCGTCTTTCACTCAATAGGCTTTTTCCCTCGAATGATCTCACAACTAAGCCTTTCACCTCTAAATATTCTCTCTAATAGGTTCTTCTCGAATTTAACTAGCAAAGTTCTCGATTTTACTAATCAATTCTCAACAACTTATATCGAACAATATAATATTTGTGGATATGAATTTTCAACAATCACGAGTACAGAATTGAAGATGAATTCTACGAACAAATTGAAATAACTGGAAATAAGATTTGATATACTTTTTTTTACCCACAAATTTAACAATAAAATAAAGTTAAACACTTAGCTAGAAAACGCAGCTTTGATACCAAATGATGGACTCCACGACACGCTTACGTGAAGTGGTCATCGCCCGGATCGTTTCTAGTAAGTAACTTTGATGGAACTCTCTCGATACCTTAACCCAATGTCTATTTTTGAGATACGAATCTTGATAATTTCGATCAAGCAATGGATTTCGCGTAGTATGGAACACCAACAACACTTAGACCCTCGTTAATGAACAAACGATAATCTTTGTACGATTGTATGATGCGTTAGAATAATGCCACACACAACTATGGTTTGTTGTATGATAAGTTAATTAGGAATCTCAAAGAAACATTAAGAACAATAACTTAGAAATCCTTCAAAGAACCAAAAGTAGAGAATAGCTCTTAATTGTATAAACTCAGAATAATTGTTGATCATCATATAACATCTTCAATGTAAACTATTTATACTAGTAGCATAAAACCCTAACTCTTAAAGAACTTGAAATACTAGTAAATAACTAATTATCAAGTAATTTCCATCTAACAAACATTGTAGTCAACTTAGAATTATGATAGATATGATAAATTCCTAAAAATAAGGAAAAAAATCTGATAAAATATTCAAAAATGCGTTCCTCAGATTCCGTGTCGCGGGCCGGGCGCAGGGCGCGCCAGGAAAGCACAAGTGCTGGCGCGGGGCGCTGGAGCATCAATAACTCTGTAGGTCCGGCTCGGGGCACGCCGTGTCTAGGCCAATTCAGGCATGGGGCACACTGGGTGCACTTCTTGGCTAACTCTTCCTTCTTGGCTTGGCAAAACAACTTGTATCATGTTCAAAAACTTGGACTCCAACTCTAATATCTTGAAACTCGCTCCTTTACCATTCCAAGCTTCTTGAATAAGTCTGTTAAGTCCCTCCTTAAAGCGTTTAGCTCGAGCCCTCATCACGAACCTCACTAGAACTTGCATCGGATCCGCTCCATAGCTCTCATCCCTGTCCAAGCTAGGCATATCCTCATCATATCCTACTCATGATCTGGAATTAGCGGCGGTGATTTTTGCCTTAAAGATTTGGAGGTATTACCTGTACGGAGAGAAATGTGAAATATATACAGACCAGAAAAGTCTTAAATATATCTTTACACAGAAAGAGTTGAATATGAGGCAAAGGAGGTGGTTAGAATTGATCAAAGACTATGATTGTGAAATTCTATATCACCCAGGAAAAGCGAACGTAGTGGCCGATGCCTTGAGTCGAAAGGGTTGGGAAAAGTTATCGATGTTAACAGCTCAAGAAGAGCTAATAACAACAATGGCTAAAATGGAGTTAGAGGTTAAATTTCTGAAGAAATTGGAGGAGAAATTATATGAAATGGAGACTCGTCTGAACATTTTGGACAGAGTAACGGAGGCACAGCTCAAAGATGAGGAGTGCGAGAGAATTAGGAAAAGGATTTCTGTAGGTGAAGAATTAAAATACAAACTTGATAACAAGGAGATGATAAGATTTGAAGGAAGAATTTGGGTTTCGACAAAATCGGAGCTGAAAGAGAAATATTGCAAGAGGCCCATTGTTCGAGGTACTCAATACATCTGGGAAGTACGAAGATGTATCAAGACCTCCGACAACATTTCTGGTGGCTAAACATGAAGAAAGAGGTCATGGAATGCGTTGGTAGGTTCTTGACTTGTCAAAGAGTCAAGGCCATACATCAGAGACCGAGTGGGTTGCTTCAACCATTAGAGATTCCTGAGTGGAAATGGGAGCATATTACAATGGATTTTGTGGTAGGACTTTCAAGTATGCTGAAAGGTTACGACGCTGTATGGGTTATAGTGGATCGTCTAACGAAGTCGACACATTTCTTGCCAATTAAGATGAAGTTTAACCTAGACCAATTAGCTAAACTTTATGTCAAGGAAATCGTTTCCAGACATGGGGTGCCAGTTTTGATTGTGTCGGATAGGGATCCGCGGTTCACATCGAATTTTTAGAAGAGCTTGCAAGAACATATGGGGACGCAGTTGAGGTTGAGCACGACGTATCACCCTCAAACTGATGGTCAGAGCGAGAGAATAATACAGACCTTAGAGGATATGCTAAGAGCCTGCGTCATGGGTTTTAAAGGGAACTGGGACGACCACCTACCTCTAATTGAATGGCCTGGGGGGCTCGCCGCGGCGAGGTCTCATGTCCTGCGGAAATTACTCTTTTGCCCCTGGACTTACTAAAAACAGCCACGATTGTCCACAATTGCTCTCTGCACAACAAAAGCATAAAACAAGTAAATA
Source organism: Aralia elata (assembly GCA_034770075.1). Lineage (NCBI taxonomy): Eukaryota > Viridiplantae > Streptophyta > Magnoliopsida > Apiales > Araliaceae > Aralia > Aralia elata. The sequence goes on along the minus strand of JAVJAP010000267.1, from coordinate 34,759 downwards.
GATACTATACACACCTAAGGATAGCAAAGAATTGAGTTCAAAAGATGACTAATTCGTAGGTATAAAACCCACTCATCAAATACCCCCAAACTTAAGACTTTGCTTGTCCTCAAGCAAAAACAACGGAAATGAAAAATACACAATGCAACTAATTAAATGAATGCATAAGCATGAACTATAAGCCTAGAGCAGCCAAGATAAGGAAATCAAGCCTCAACAATCAGAAACAAATAAACAACAACATCTCAACTGTAGGACTATCAGAAATGAGACACGCACCAAATTTTGCCAAATGATTAACCCTTAGGTGTGTGTGTGGTCAGAAAGATAGAGTACGCAATGATCACAATTCGATCTAAGAACTATAGTGCTCAAAAGAAGATAAAATAGTCAAAAACCACTACTAGCATCTCACATGCTCACTAGCTTTTATTTTCACACTCTATTTAGCTATATTCTATAACAATCACCGAGTGCGATCAATTATCAATTAAACGAAAGAGATAGAGATATAGAATTATACCCTCGTGAATCAAAGCTTCCTCAGGTACAAGTTCACCTCCAATTCCTTCGCGTTCTCCTTGAATTCCACCGATTAAATTCCTTCCTTTGATCAACGTTAGCCACCCAAGTGTTTGGCCTCTAGAGGTGATCCACCAAGGAATAATAGTTATTCAAGAAGATGGGTGTTGGCAAAACCCTAGTTTCTATCTCTATAGAAATTGCAAGTACTCTCTCTCTCTCCAATTCTTATGGAAGAGTGTGTAATTGTCTAACCCTAAATCACGATAAGACTCCTCTTACTTATAGATATAGAGAACCCTCCTAAACTATTTAGGATTAGGGTTTTTATTTTAATTAAACTCTTTTAATTAATTAAACTCCTAATCCAATTAGGAATTTATGAGAGTACTTTTATTATTTAATTCCCAAACCCTTTTAGAAACTAAATAATAATAATAGTAATAATAATAAGACTCCTCTTATTAATTTATATTTAATATTTCCAAAATATTAAATAATAAATATTAAGCTATTTAATTTATTCTATCTCCATAGATTAAATTAAATACATTTTACTTATTATTACAATTATGTCATTTACTTCTTAAACAAATATTTTTCTTTTGCGGTGTGACCCTTTAGGTTACGCTCCATCTCGATGATAGTTTTATTTACATCTAGATCTGTGCAATGTCTATCTTCATTAGACTTTTCAATGTCACCCATGTAGCAAACTTTCCACCGATGACTCCCAAACCAGATGGTTTTAGGGCATCAAGCGTAAAACGCTCCAACGGGCTTACTTGTTCGAATGACAAAGGCCACAAAGATAAACTTGTCAAGATTTGCTCATATCTGTCTATATTTCATTTTCAATTATAACCAGCATTCAAGACAGACATTGAAGCAGTAAATAAGCATAAAATAAATTTTTTTTTTCGACGATCCTATCTTTTAATGAGCAACAACAGTTTCAAAGATTTGAACTTATAATCTCACGTACTCAACAACACTGATATGTGCATTAGTAACTCAAAGGGTTAAAAATTTAAGAAAATTAGGCACGAGTTAACATTTCTAATATAGCAATTCGGATCCAAAGTGTTGAATATCTTAAAAAAAATTTATCACCATGTCATCATCGGCTCTCCTTAAGTGCGCTGCTCAAAAGCTTTCTAAATGCAAATAATTTTTATTTTTATTTTTTTTTAGAATGATTTATAGAAAGAACAAAGCAGACGATGAATATGTACAAAGATCATCACCACAAATGACAATAACAGTAATAATCATTAATAGCAAGAAAAGTCATTTTGATGATATTATAAATGCTTAACTATAATAAAGATTTGAAACATACTACATAAATGCAAAACTACAACTACATGCAACATACTAAAATACTATAACTAAACACTCTAAACACCCCCCAAACTTGAAATAAACAATGTCCTCATTGTAGAAAAGATAAAGACATGAAGAACTGAGGACTTCCCTTGGATATCAATCGGCGGGGTGGTCGCCCATCTCCTCGACGTCAGAGTCAGATGGTGGGAAAGGTGGTAGTGGCGTAGGCACGGGGAAGGGAAGTGGAGCTGCACCCGGGTACTGTGCTGCTAGAACCGCGCTGAAGCTGGTGGTGAAGTTCCACATGTGCTCCTGCCTCTCTGTTATGCGCTGATTCTGCCTCTCTAGCCTCTTAGCTCGTCTGTCTATAAGTAACTGGAGGCTACGGATCTGAGAGCTGAACTTAGCCTTAGACCGCAATGAACTAGCAGGCAACTGCACATCCTCCTCCTCCTTGGAGGTAGCCACAATGATAAAGCCTCGGCCTCAAGGATGTGACTCGGCTCCGTCCCATACCTTGTACCTCACGATCAGTCTGTGGTCGAGGATCTGTGATGGCTGATGTGTGACCTCATCATCTCGCCACTGTACCCCTGCCTGTCTGCACAATCCACAAATGAGGGAGGGGTGAGGTAGTCCGCCCTGAACATTACCTCTTAGAAGCCGACGGATACTACCCTCAATGATGTTTCCTACATCAATCGAGAAATCCATGACAATAGCGTATAGTAACGCTGCCTTCTCCTTCGAAACATCGCTCACGTGCTGGGATGGCATGAGCTTGGCACTCAGGAAGGCGTACCAAATCTTTCCATACAGGCTGAGGTCCTTACTGGGGAAGAGAGAAGCACCTCTTTCTCGCTTAGTGATCCATGTGGTACCTGGTTTGCACAACTCTGTTACAATCTTATCAAAATCAGGCTGAGAGCAAATGAACTCTGCGTACTGGCATACTGCAGGAGGCACCAAGTTGTAGTAGTGATTAATAGCCTGTGCACTAAAGGGTACCCTCATCCCCCTAACTATGGCCTCAAAAGGCTGTCCGACCTGAGCGTTGGCATAGAACTCCTGTACCACTGGAACAACTGCCGGGTCGGGGTGGTGGGTGAAAGTGTCCCACACCCTCTCATCTATCTGCTCCCAAATCTCCCCGCCAACCCCCCTCTCTGGCCTGAGACCTCGCTCGGGAGTTAGAGCTTTACCCGTGATGAAGTCATCAAATCTGTCTGTTGCCTCGGCACTAACAAATTTACTGTGGTCATATTGCCTTGGTGGTGCGGAGGAGGATCCCTCAGTACGAGATCTCTTAGGAGGCATGGTAGCAACAAAGCAGAATCTCTTTTTCAAAACAGACACAAACACCACTGAATTCAACTCACTGATATACAAAATTTCCCCCAAACTCGAATTTTTCACAAACCAAAATTTCCTGCAAGAAGTCTCAAAATACACAAAATATATTCCCAATCCTCCAGTTGAGCCAACACAAACTCAACTGGGCACTCAATGTCAACCAATTCAACAATTTGCAGACAACTGACAGTTCAAAATGGTATCAATCAATACTGTTAAACCCAACTGGTTGCCCAAACTACTCAATTCTGACCCAATTAACTTCTTAGATGCAATATCAACCAAAATTAACAGTAAACACAGAGACAATTGCAGTGAAAAAATTTTCAGTCCTTAAATTGGTATACCTTCCTTCTGACAGTGGCTTTGTATGAGGATGAAGGCAATACTCCCTTGGACTCACCAAATTGAAGCTAGGAACCAAATTGAAGCGTAATGAGACTGAAGTATAGCCCCAATCTCTCCAAGTACTTGACCAATTCGAGCGGCACCAATGGTGGTGACAGTCACGGGTGGAATTAGGTGAAACCCTAATTGGAGATGGTTTTGTATGGAGAAGGGTTGCAAGATCATTAATTAAATTGAAATTGAGCGTGGGCCTTGTGGTAATGGTGACTTTCGAGCGGTTTGGGTCGATTTGGGGATGGAGTATCAGGTTGCAGAAGAATGGGAGTGCAGGAGAATGGTGCAGATTCGAACGGGAAAGGATTTTTAAGTTCTGCTATTCCGCGCCTCTCGCCGGGGCGAGAGAATTCCTCACGTTTTTCTCGCCGGGGCGAGATCTCTTAGGCGAAAAAGCTCGCCGGGGTGAGCTCGTCGCGGATAGAAGCAGATTTTTCAGGTTTTTTGGTCATTTTAGGGGTGCTAAGCTAGGTTTACTCACACCTAACATATATAACATATCCAGGGGCTCAAAAATGGGCAGTGACACTTGTGGAGGCTGCACATAAACATCAAAATTGAAGAGAAATGGGTTGCAATACAAGGAAATTCCTGCAAAATCAAAGGATTAATTGAGGAAAGGAGTACCAAATCAAGGAGGAAAGCTAGGAATCATCAACCCTCAAGCAAGCAACATATGAATATCTTCAAATTGGGTTCTATCATTTCTACTTTCCCTTTGATTTTGTATTTCAACATGATGTATAAATTGAATATGATGTTATTTGTAGTTACCATGAACTAGAACTAATTTTCTAAGATTTCAATGGAACCCAATACATAGTTTGAATTGAATGCTCTCTCTTTGATGTTGGTTAATTATTTGTGATTGGATATCATAATTTGTGCTTTATATATTAATTAACTTGCTAGTAATTACCTTGGGAACTTATATGGAATTGAGAGAGGAAGTATAGGTTGAGACCTTGTTATGATATCATGTAAAAATTAGATATTCTTATGGGTAATTTATGAAATTAAGTGGCCTGTGTTTTATTTATTACCCTCATGAATGGATAATTTGATTGTATTTAGGATAGAGATATACCTAAATACCACATGTATCCATTTGAGAATACTTGCTTAATGATTCCTATTGCGAAAGTTGGTAATTGATAGGATGATTAATGAGATTTGGTGACACGTGTCTTGTTGATTATTCTTGATATGAGATTCTTGCTAGTGTGTAGAATAGAGATATATCTATACACCGTAATGGGGAATATGTATTTGACCATCGAGAGAGGCTTAGACATACTTGTGATTTCTCGGGTAACAATCCTTGTGATTTAACTAGTTGAAAAAAGAGAGTTAGGATATTCAAGTGAAGTGTTGGGGGAAATTGTGATCTTAGACTTGTTAATGTTAGATTTCATTATATTAAAGCTTTCCATAGTTCTTTGATTATTTGTCATCTTCCTTAATGCAAAACAACAAAAACAATCATCGCTTGTTTAAATAAGATTGAGATGATAAAATGTTAGTACTTGGAAAAGACTAGTAATAATTCCTCGTGGGATCGATACTCTACTTACTCTTTATTACTTGTTGTCACAAAAACTTGTTGTCTAATTAATATAACGACAATTTACGCGCAAGTATACGCGGTCAACAAGTAATAAAGAGTAAGTAGAGTATCGATCCCACGAGGAATTATTACTAGTCTTTTCCAAGTACTAACATTTTATCATCTCAATCTTATTTAAACAAGCGATGATTGTTTTTGTTGGTTTGCATTAAGGAAGATGACAAATAATCAAAGAACTATGGAAAGCTTTAATATAATGAAATCTAATATTAACAAGTCTAAGATCACAATTTCCCCCAACACTTCACTTGAATATCCTAACTCTCTTTTTTCAACTAGTTAAATCACAAGGATTGTTACCCGAGAAATCACAAGTATGTCTAAGCCTCTCTCGATGGTCAAATACGTATTCCCCATTACGGTGTATAGATATATCTCTATTCTACACACTAGCAAGAATCTCATATCAAGAATAATCAACAAGACACGTGTCACCAAATCTCATTAATCATCCTATCAATTACCAACTTTCGCAATAGGAATCATTAAGCAAGTATTCTCAAATGGATACATGTGGTATTTAGGTATATCTCTATCCTAAATACAATCAAATTATCCATTCATGAGGGTAATAAATAGAACACATGACACTTAATTTCATAAATTACCCATAAGAATATCTAATTTTCACATGATATCATAACAAGGTCTCAACCTATACTTCCTCTCTCAATTTCATATAAGTTCCCAAGGTAATTACTAGCAAGGTAATTAATATATAAAGCACAAATTATGATATCCAATCACAAATAATTAACCAACATCAAAGAGAGAGCATTCAATTCAAACTATGTATTGGGTTCCATTGAAATCTTAGAAAATTAGTTCTAGTTCATGGTAACTACAAATAACATCATATTCAATTTATACATCATGTTGAAATACAAAATCAAAGGGAAAGTAGAAATGATAGAACCCAATTTGAAGATATTCATATGTTGCTTGCTTGAGGGTTGATGATTCCTAGCTTTCCTCCTTGATTTGGTACTCCTTTCCTCATTTAATCCTTTGATTTTGCTTGAATTTCCTTGTATTGCAACCCATTTCTCTTCAATTTTGATGTTTATGTGCAGCCTCCACAAGTGTCATTGCCCATTTTCGAGCCCCTAGATATGTTATATGTGTTAGGTGTGAGTAAACCTAGCTTAGCACCCCTAAAATGACCAAAAAATCTGAAAAATCTGCTTCTGTCCGCGACGAGCTCGCCCCGACAAGCTTTTTGGCCTAAGAAGTCTCGCCGCGGCGAGGAATTTGTGTAGGAAATTCCCGCCCCGGCGAGCTCTGGACAAACGACCATACCTTCTTCGTCTCAACTCGGATTAAGGCAATTAAGTAGGCTATGGAAAGCTAAGAAGTAGCTCTACAACTTTCATAACTGGAGCTCGTCGAGATAATGGTCGGAGAAAGGTTCAAATTGAGCCCGAAGCAACTGCTGTGTAAAAGTCATGCAGAATCCGATGGTAAAATGACCATAACTCTCTCATACGAACTTCAAATTGGATGATTCCGGATGTTCTGAAAAGCTAAGATCAAAATCTATAACATTCGTTCTTTGAGTTTGGAGAGATTCGGATTGCATCATGGGTCAAATGGAGAAACAAGCAGCGAGAATGCTAGATTCAAGCCAAAAACGCATCGATCCAAGAGGCCTTTATTTCAATACCTACAAAACAACGTAAATTATTTAACATGCGAAGCATGTTGTATAATATATAATATATACATAGTAAGCATGCACATATAGAATACTATATTCTACCCGGACTAATTATGGACTTTTATTCTAGTTTGGTTCACTAGAGCCACCAATTGAACCAAAAGGTTAAACCTAGGGTGCAAGAATAAAATTTAAATATAACTATTACATTTAAACCCGGGCTCCAATACAAACGGGTCTTCAAGCGCTCCTTGCTCCTTTGTCTCCAATTCTTCAAAATTAATTCTAACTAGTCCTATTACATAAACTATTTACAATAAATAGAAACCTTGATCAGCAGTCAAGGGGAAGTACATAGGAGGGAGATAGAATTTACATTAAGAAAAATTAGAGAAGACGAGGTACGCAGACCCCATTTATAAAAAACCCATACATTCAAACATCCTCTAAAATAAATCCAATCACACATTGGTCAATAGTCCATAATCAATCCCTATTTATTATCATACATATCTCTATATGTATCAATAAATAACATTCATATCATGAATAATAAAACCATTCCATATATGCATTGATATCAATTAATGGGCAAAAGTTTTGCTAATATTTAGTTTTGAAACAAAATAAACTCTTTTATTTTAATCAAAAAACCAAATCCAAATTAAACTCCTTTAATTTTAGTAATCTAAAATCCTATTCCAGATAAAATAAACATCTTTATTTTAAACTTATATCAATTAAATAAACCATTTATTTTAATTGAAGGAAAAATCATTTTTCGGATTCTGCTGTCCGGCACATCTGCGCCCAGAATGAACTGGGAAACGGCGCAGCTGCGCTGAACCCCAGAAACAATTTTTCTGGGTTTAGGCGCAGCTGCGCTCCAGAATGAACTGGAGCCGGCGCAGCTGCGCTGCGTAACAGATTCAAAAAAACGGATTCTGCCCAAAAATTTCGATCCAATCGCATACCATACATACATGGAATCATCAAAATCGATAATTAGTACAAGATTAGTCTCTGATACCACTGTTAGGTTTGTATATAGCACGAACATGCAATCAAATTACATAAATAGTGCGGAAGCGCGATAAAACGGGTTTTAAAATTTTTATACAAACCATCACCAAGATCAATCTATGTGCTCAATTAACGATATAAACGAAAGAGATAGAGATAAAAATTATACCCTCGTAGATCCGTGCTTCCTCGGGTACAAGTTCACCTCCTTTTCTATCGCGTTCTCCTTGAATTTCACCGACTAAATTCCTTTGCTTGATCAACGTTAGTCACCCAAGTGTTTGGCCTCTAGAGGTGATCCACCAAGGAAAAATAGTTATTCAAGAAGTTGGGTATTGGCAAAACCCTAGTTTCTATCTCTATAGAAATTGCAAGTACTCTCTACAATCTAATGCAAGAGTGTGTAACCCTAATCTATGATAAGACTCCTCTTATTAATAGATGTAGGAATAACCCTTCCCTAAACTATTTAGGATTAGGGTTTCTATTATAATTAAACTCCTTTAATTAATTATGCTCCTAATCCAATTAGGAATTCATGGGAGAGTACTTCTATTAATTAATTCTCAATCCCTATTAGGAATTAAATAATAGTAATAGTAATAATAATAATAAGACTCCTCTTATTAATTTATATTTAATATTTCAAAAATATTAAATAATAAATGTTAAGCTATTTAAATTATTCTATCTCCATAGATTAAATTAAATACACTTAATTTATTATTACAATTATGCCATTTACTTCTTAAATAAATATTTTCCTTTTGCGGTGTGACCCTTTAGGTTCTCCATATTAAACCGGTTGTGAATAAATCAATTAGAACAATTCTAATTTTATTTAAATAAATAAATTAAACTATTTAATTCATTTAAATAAATAATATTTATTCTACAATAAGGGTAAGCCCCCTTAGCGATCAACGACTTTCCAGATAATATAGATTTCAACATCAATCACAAAAGAACATTTGAGTAAATAGTTACCGTACAATTCAATCCTTCTACCATACAATGTCCCAATTAAATATAAGACATGGATTTACTGTCAAGTCCTATTTTATTTAATTATATGTATTTCGATTCCCAAATGCATAACTCTAAATAATGCAAATTAGAAACTCCTTTCTAATTTCATTCTGCCTTGGCCAAGGACTACTGAGTTGTCATTTATCGAATCACATAGGACATTCACATCTTTTACTAGACGTGGTAGATTCTTTGTTGATCATTCACCTATCTCCATGCACAACTTATTATACCCAATCATACCCTTTGATATACCCCAAAGGTCTTAAGGGACATGTCAAAGTATAACTCATCATACACAAGATACTATGATGATCTCAAGTCCAAGGATCACTTATACTACTATCACTAGAGGAATTCCTATTGACAGGCGAGTAAAACTCCATTAGGTATTCCTTAGCGAGCCACGTTCAGTGAACTTATTCTCCAATAAGCACCTACATACTTGCTTTAGTGTCTCCATACAAATGATTATGAGATCAATCATCCTCTTCTTAAGAGCAAGCAACGTATGTACTAATCTATCTGGATTCACTAATCCCCTTTTTAGTAATCCAACGATTAGGAACAATTTTAGTTTGTGAGCTATCTAGAATTTAGATCTCAGTAGCATGATCACCATCATGATTCTAAAAGAATTGCTCAAAACTATGGGTTTATCACATTTAATAAAATAGCACTATGTAGATAATATAAAATGCCTTTTAAGAAAATCAATTCTTTTATTAATAAATGAATAAGATTACAAAGTATATGCTACATCATATCAAATATGATTGGCTTGTGTGCATACTATTTTCAATGTATGCCCTGACATTGAGCAAATTCCACACACTTTTGCTAGTGACATGTTTCCTGCAGTCATTTGTCGAACCAAAGCAGTTAATTCAGAAACTTGACATTCAAGACTATAAGTGCTTACCCCATTCACCCTTTGAGGTGTATGACCCATTCTAGTTCCATACTGCTCTGAGTTAGCTGCCATATTTGCAATTAAGCTCCTTACAGTCTTAGGTGTTTTATCAACTAGTGCGCCTCCACTTGCTGCATCAATCATACTCCTATCCATTGGCAATAATCCCTCATAAAAGAATTGGATCAAGTGTTGATCGTCGATTTGGTGGGGTGGATAGCTGGAACACAACTTCTTAAATCTTTCCCAATACTCATAAAGAGTCTCTCCATTTAACTGTTGGATGCCACATATCTCCTTCCTTATGGTAACAACTCCTGAAACAGGAAAGTACTTCTCCAAGAACAGCCTCTGTATTTCATTCCATGATTATACTGATCCTGAAAGTAGATAGTACAACCAATCCTTTGCCAAATCCGCTAGTGAAAATGGAAAAATTCTAAGCTTGATTTGTTCCTCTGTTAATCCTTGTGGCTTCATGGTGGAACACACCACATGAAACTCCTTTAGATGCTTGTATGGATCTTCACCTGCAATACCACGAAAAGTAGGCAAAAGGCAGATTAATCCTGATTGTAATTCAAAAGAAGCATCTAAAGTAGGATATTCAATACACAATGATGGTTGATCAAGATTAGGCGAAGCTAATTCTTTCAAAGTCCTGTTGTTGTTGGGAGCAGCCATCTCTTCTTCGTCTGAATCTGCAGTGGTACTTTATCTCTGGATCAAATTTTAATTTAAGAGAGTGACAGAATCGAGTCCTAAACTAAAAATAAAAATAAAATAAAATAAAGAATAAATAAAAGAAAACAGAGAATAAATAAAAACAAATAACACTCCCCGACAACAGTGGCAAATTTGGGAGCTGTCGTTTACACCCCAAAATTAAATCCTTACTTCTACTCTACTAATACAGGAATCAGTATAGTGACAAGCAAGGGTCTATCCCATAGAGAGTGAATTGTTTTCTATTTATTCTTTTATTTTTCTAAATCTAATTAAATAATAAAAATAAAGATTGGGGGGTTTTGAGTTTGATTAACTAATTAACAAAACAGAAAGTAATTAATAAGAATAAACTATGAATAAAAGATTCCAGTTCTTTAGTTCAGTATCACACAATAACAGATTAATTAAGTGTAACACTATTTATCCTTCAATGAAATTAATAGTCTTAGATAACCGCAATCGCTAATTATCCGAAATTCTCGTTAGATTTAAATCTAATGTTACAATCGCCCCCACTAGACCCTAACTATCATACAACCCAGAACTATCAGTCTAGATTTAATATAACAGCAGTATTAAGGATTAGAGAATTAGACTATTCCAAGCAACAATCACACTATCAGGAATTATTTAACTTGTCTTCCAATAATCTTAATAATACCCAAAAGCTTGTTCACAATCAAGTATTATTAATTACTACCCATGATCAGATACAATATCGTTTACATAATACCATATCTTAATCTAGCAGATGATATTAGTTAACCAATTTAATCCTGCAGAAACCAAATTAATTAAACCAAATAACATTCAAGCAATTCAATCAGATTATCAAGAATGAATTCCATATAAGAAGAAATAAATAATGAATACTTAATTAAACATTAATTATAAATAAGGTTCAACATCCCTTACAACTGAAAATAAAACTTAGCTTGACATAGCTTCAATCTTCTCCAATTAGGGTTACAATTGTAATTGTCAAGATGTTGTCGATCCCCCTAATATCTAACTAATTACATATATTTATAGTCCTAAGATATTAACCTAAGTCTCTAAAAAATAAGAATTCAATTCTGATTAGAAATCCTCAAAAATTCGAAAAAGTTAACGCTGGTCAAATCTGGTCAACATCAACCATCCTCGTCGTGGCGCCAATTTAAGCCTTTGTTTTCTCGCCGGGGCGAAGAATTTACACTTGCTTTTCTCGCCGGGGCAAGTGTAATAAACCAAGATTTTCGATATATTAAAATAAAAAATTTTATGTATGACTTTTTTTAATATATAATGAAATTATTTTTATTATATATTAAAGTAAGTATGGGACTGTGTGCAAGGAAAAGAATGTGAATATTTAATATGTGTGTGTGTGTGTGTGTGTGTGTATATATATATATATATATATATATATATATATATATATTTCATCTATGGTTTCAAGTAAATTTCTTATTAAAGAAATAGTTGATAATTATAAATTATATTCTGTTAATAAGTTAATTTTTATACTAAAGATATATGATTATTTATAAAAATGTAATTACTATATTATTTAAATAATAAATGTATATTTTAAGAAATAATTATTAATATTATTATTATTACTATGATTATTTCTTTATGATATGAATTTGTAAGACTAATCAATTTATTTTAAATTGACTAAGTATGGTAAATGTGGTAAAGTGATACTACGGATCAAAACTCTAATTTGATATATGGTTATGGATTTTAATTTTAAATATAATTATTGATATAATTATATTTAAAATGAATGTATGTGTATTATGCATAATAAGAATTTATTTTCTTAAGGAAATTCGAATACTAAATATAAGTATTGATTATATTTGAATGTATGCATTTATAATATGTGGTTCCATGAGTATAATAATTATTTATCAATGATAATAAATGTGTTATGATTTATGTGGATAATGTATGTGACTAATTGTTAGTTAAAATAGAGCCCATTAATAGTTATTTAAATTAGTGGACTAACCTAAGAATATTAATATTAAATAATTGGTAAGATAGTTAATTAAATATTTAATTAAAGTGAATATATTAAGTGAATAAATTTTGTACATTAATTAATATGGTCATTAATTAATAAGAACTATGTGATATATGTATAATTTATTTTAATAGTCCAATTAGTAAAGAAAAACTAGTGGACTAGCTTAATTAATTTATTAATCAAGCCCACTCATTTAATTAATCATGGACTTGGATAATTAATGTGTAGACTAATTAAATTAGCCCAACACTTATTAAATTAGTAGTCAAGCATGGAATAATAAAATTAGAAAACTAGTGGCCCAAACTTATTAAGGTGAGCCCAAATTGATTTAAAACCAAGTCCAATTTGTGACCCACTTGGAAGATATTTTAGCAACTTGGTTATTAATTCATTAAAGCTATAACAGAAAAGCAAAATTGAAGCAAGAATGAAGTGAGTAGCCGGCTATATATGTACCAAAATGGGTGAGGTGTTGTTTTATTAAGTAGCTTGCTTGTAAGGTTTAATAACTAGTACAATTAGTAATAATTATACATCACCCACTTGTCTAAATGGTGTAAGAAAAGTATACTTGGTAATCATGATAAAATATATAGATATAATTTCTATATCTATAGGATTTCAAGTAATTAATTCCTTTTGTAAAACAAAAGCTATTCATTTTGTTCATCTTCTAACTTGGAGAGAGAAAATAAAGAGCAATAATAAAATCAAATTAGAAAGGGAAGAAAGAGGGGTTGTCGTGGCCATAAAGGTGAGGGGGGGAGAGATTTTGCAAGTTTTAAGTTCCATAGCAAGCCTAGGAAGAAATAAGGAAGGAGAAGGATAGCACACAAAAAGGTATAACAAACCCTAGTTTATTTCTTTTTGTTTGATTTGATTTTTAATAGTATGAAGTTATGATCTTAGGGTATAAAACACTTAATCTATATGCTAGATAATGCTTTATGCTTGGTTGTGCTCAACATGTATATTGATGTGTTTAGTTTGGTTAAGAAAAGAAAAGAAAAACAAAACTATGTTTTAAAACAAAACTAGAAAACCCTAACTTTTAGTCACTTTGTAAGTTTATAACTTGAAATCTATAAACTCTTTTTATGATCCGTCAAAGAGTAGTAGTAGATATATAAGTTAACTACTAAATTCAAGTGGTAGAACTCATTAATAAGTAGTAAAACATTTGTAGGAACTGTTTTGGTCAAAACAGTCCGGGTAGTGAACCAAAATGGAATGAAGCTGATAAGTAGGTTTCATACCTACTTATTGGATGTTATTTGGGTTCTTTTGTTGCTTATCTAATAGCTACTTAGTACGTTTTCATGCATTTTTCCCTCTCTTTCGGTTTTGATTCACTATTCTCATTATATGGCTTTTGCATGGTTTTTGGTAAATTTGACACGGGGTTTATTGCATTTGTTGGTTGGGAGCTATTTGATTATTTGTTGCTTGTACAGGACACGAGAATCAAGAAATCAGGCTACAGCAGCACAGCAGCAGACTGGCAACCGGCGCAGCTGCGCCCTGCTTGGCCTTGAGGCCGGCGCAGCTGCGCCCCTCCTGTTCCTTCCCTGCCCCCGGCGCAGCTGCGCCCCTTTTACAAAGGGCGTCGGCGCAGCTGCGCCCGTCGCCAGCCAACCATGCAGCACGTTCCATCCAGCGAAGCAGCATTATCAGGAAATGGTGTAGTGCCAGATTTTGAGGGATCAGTGGGTTTAAACTTTATTAGTGGGAATTAGAATAAGTCAAAATAAGACAAATTAAGCATGTATTATTAGCCATTTGAGAATTCAATTTTGGGAGCTCTCCTCCTACACGAAAATTAGAATAGTTTACTGCATTCTAGCTTAAAACTTGGAAACAACCAGCTGAGCACAATTGGCATTTGGGAACTGAAGAATGGAGCTATATGGATGCTGAATTGGAGATTGGGAGCAAGAAATCAACAATCTACACAATTTGGAAAATCATCAGAAGTTGCAGAACGGAAACAGGGAGCTTGAATGTTTTCTGTTTTTGATTAATTTTCCTATTCTGTAATTATGATGATGAACCAATTGTGCATGATGAATTCTAGTATTGTTATTATGAACTAAACTTAATTCTTGGGATTATAATGGATCTTTTGCCTTGCTAAGAATTGAAATACTTCCTTATTATTACTAGTTGGTTATGAAGTGAATGTCTAGTATAATCTATACTTCATGTTTAATTGCTTGATCACCAATTACTGTGATAATTTATATGGAATTGAGAAAGGAAATATAAATTGAGATCTAATTATGCTAGCATATGTTCATAATTTTTACATTCCTCGTGAAGATATGATTCGTGCTTAGGATAGAGATATACCGAAGCACCATATGTGGCCAATTGAAAACTTGTTCTTAAACCCTTTTGATTGTAATTCACATAGAGATATAGTGCATTAGTCATCTAGGGTGTTGACATTCATTCTATCAATTGTGGATTTTGTGTGATATGAATATGGTGCATCGAGAGGTGGCCATATTTTACATTCGTGTTCTCGATCAACATTCTATAATAATCAATTAGCAACAATAGGAAGCATGGAAATCTAAGTTTGCATTAAGTGAAATTATAATCCCAAGCTTTTAAAATCTGTATTTTTACAACCATAATTTGTTCTATTAGTTTCTTTTGTAATCATTAGATAATTTTCAGCCTTGTAATCAATTGTTTAAAGAGACCGAATGAATTATAAAATCGGTGTTTGATGTTGTAAATACAATTCTATTCCTCGTGGGATCGATACTTTACTTACTTTATATTACTTGTGGATCACGTGCACTTGCGTGTATGAGTCGTATTTGTTATACATACAAATATCCCAACAGAAGCCTGCTGACTGTTCACATCCAGGGGCATTTTCGTCCACTTTATTACTCTAAAAATTCTAGAAAAATTTTGGGAAGTTATGTGAGTCCTGTAAAAATTGTAACATTTTTGACCATGTATAATGAAAGTTATGGATTTTATCGTGAGGGACCACTGTCAAAAGTATTCTTGAATAATTCTTTGTGGTTAACTCCACAAATTATAAAATAAATACTAAGTGTATTTGTATATAGCAAGAATATACCCTGTAAATGTCAGAATATTTGGACGCAATTTCGATTTATGAAAAATATAGAAAGAATTGGCTATTTTGGGCTATTTAAATATAGTAAATGGATTTTAAAAATTTTGGGAAAAATATATTTTCATAAGGGGACTATATATAGTCTATTTTCAGAAAAGAAATGTTTTAAAGATGATTTGCTATTTTTTATCTAAATGATGAAGTTATGTATAAATGAATTTAATTAATTATGTGAAGTTGAAAGTTTGGAAAATGAGTTTTTATGGCTTGAGAACCCTAAATAGGGTATATACAGATTTTTAATAATGGTTTTGTTATTTGTAAGGTGGTATAATGTTTATGGTATTTTAGATCGATTAAATGAATTATTTAATAAAATAGAAAACTGTTTTAATCCAGCTTGCTGAATAGTGTGATCCAGCTTGCTGAATTGAATAGTGTGCATCTAGGTTGCTGGATTGGCAAAAATAGTTGACTGAATTGAATAATTTGAATTCAGGTTACTGGATTGTAATCCAGGTTTGAATCCAGTTTGCTAGATTGGAATCCAGTTTGCTGGATTGCCATCTAGTTTGCTGGATTTAGAATCCAGTTTGTTGGATTGAGTATTTAACCTACGGGACCATAAATAAAGACCTATATAATGAAAGACTTAATGTTAATTCATAAAGTAGTGGTACAGTCATACTCTTTAATAGTCGATGTATAGTATCTGGGTTAAACAATTCCTTCAGGAAGCGGAGGTATATACGAACTAGCAACCGATCTAACTCACTGTGAAAACAGTGTAGACAAGACGAAAACTAGTTTGTTAGTTGTTTGTGGGAAACCACTCAGCATACTATATTGAACACTGTTAAAGACTCGATGTGTGCTAGTTTTAGAATTATGAATGCATATGGTATTAATGTGTTATCTAATATTTGATTATGTGGTTGAATGTTAGATAATTTACTTATAAAGAAGTGATATTGTAAGGTATAATATGATTTGCTAATTGAAAGATCAATCTTATGACTGGTAGGTCTTACAAAATAAATTAAATTAAATTGTGTAGCAGTAGTCAGCGACCAAGACAAGTATCTAACCTTACGCACTACTTTTATTTTGTGCAAACAGGTATATGTTATGCTAGTTCCTAACTCAACCTGAGTTATCAATTTCAAAGCATGCTCGTGAATAATTATTGTTAATTATTCATATCCATAATGATCTTTGTTATTCGTTTATGCAAGTATCCTATCCTTTTCATTTACTTTATGAAATGGATTCAGTTTATGCAAGCTTTTAACTCAATCTATTATTGAGCAACTATTCTATCTTTTTCATTTATATTATGAATTGGCTCCATATGTTATGCAAATATCTGAACTCTTTCTTTATTGTGCAAGTATATGAACTCTTTCGTGTTGAGAAATTATCTTAACCCTTGCATTTATTTTATACAATGGATCCATATGTTATGCAAATATTCTTAAACTTTATTCAAGCTATCTACTGATTTCAAATATCTCGATATTGTCTCATGTGATGCATTTATAATTAAAATTGTTCTGTTCTTTATGCAAGTGTCCTCACTTGTACAAACTGTTATAATTATTATAAATTCGAATTTCCTTCGATTCCTTCATTGTTAAAAGTATCTCATTACTGAATTGCTATGACTCATATTGAAAATTTGTATTCTAAGTTCGGTTATGTAAGTGTCCCCACTTGTATGAACTATTGTACATTATCAATTACCCTTGAATTCAAAATTCGTTGACAAGTTCTGATACATACTATTAAATTTCGGTATGTATACCTAGTATAAAGATTGTCTAAGCTATTTGTCCCAGCTAGACACGATTTGAAAAGTATTTATCGAATATTAAATTGATATCGCATGAAACGTTCTATAATTGGAACTAATTCGTTATTAAAGATATATGCCATTTGATTCGGCTAGATCAAAATTGTTATAATAGGTTGAACTCAAAGTATTTCTTTGAAAGCAATCCAAACCATATTGATGTGGTACGGACTCATGATATAAGACTGAGATAAACAACCCTGAAAAATAAATCAAGGAAAACTTTATTGTCGGTAGCTCGACTGCGCGCTATGTTTGAGAATTATGCATAATCTCAGGTACAATGAGGTTGATCCCCTTACGTATTTGCAGAAGAGTAAAGATTAGTTGTTATAGATAACTCTTACTCTTGAGGTAGTCAGCAATAATAATAACTGATGATTCCGCTTACAGTTTTTGATCCATTGTGATCACTCAGCATGAAATTTGAGAATAACCCTTTGTATTAAATATTATTAAAGTATTGCTAATTCATCCTAATCAATTGGATATTGTTGAAATCTCAAAAGAATTTAACTCTTTCATCCTTGATTTATTATTCAGCATGAAATTCAAGAAAATTCTTGTTACTTGAAATGACTTATTATTCAGCTATTTCAAAGAAATCTTAAAATGATTTGATATGTTGTTAAGAATAGTTTCAAATGACTTCACCACTATTAATCCGTGGTAGAAGTAGTCATCAAAGAAAATATTTACTTCTTCAGCGCATTATTATAATTGTTATTACTTGTTGAGCAATTGAATACTCATTCTTACTTTGACTTAAATGTTTTCAGATAAGTGTGATCGACCAGAAGGCTCTGGCAAGGACAAGGGAAATGGAAAGCTCAAGGAATAAGTTATATGGTGTTATCTATAATAATTAGTCTTTTGTATTGTGATCATATATATTATGTAACATGTAAAGAATGTAATTAAAGGTTGTCATACCTGGGGAATAGACAACTCTGATATAAATATTAAGTTTTGTAATATATTAAACAGCTCAAAGAAATGGTTATCGTGGATGCACCAAGTACGAGTTTCAAGTACCTAGATTTGGGGGCGGCGACAGGTTTGGTATCAGAGCTATAGGTTAGAAACCTTAGGTGGAGGATTACTTTAGGTTGTAACCTTAAGCTAGATAGAAGCATTAAAATATGAATAATTCAAATAGAGTTTAAAGGAAATGAATTAAGGAAATTCATTATAAAACAAAATAAAAAGTAACTTATATAAACTATTGTTTGTTATGTGTATATATTATGTACTAATCAAAATAATTTGTGTATAGATGTCAGGTAAGAAAGGATTAGGAGACTTTCATGTCGTGAATAAGGAGCAAATCACTCCGCCTGAGCCAATATCTAAGCCAATAGTTGAAATGGAGGCTCACATTAAAAGCAACCTAGATGAGGTAATCATTTTAGAAAACATTGTACCAGAACCTGTAACGGTGGTGCTGACAGATAGTGATTCAGAAACTGAAGTTGGAGCTGACCAGGCAACAACGGAAGTGCAGAATCTAAGGAATAAGGTGTTATGTTTGGAAAACTTATTGGGAATGGAAAGGGTGTTAAATAGTCAAATGCGAAAAGCGTTATTGGAAATAATGAAAGAACAAGATAAGCTGAAAAGCTAAATTGATGTAATGGGAGCTAAATGCAGCAAATCGTTTGTAACTCCAAGCAAGAAAGGAAAAAGAAAAATAAATGACTGTGACATCAGAAATTCTGACCAAGGAAACTTTAAGAAAGTATTAAGGTGTGCAAATTGCAACAAGAAACATGAAGGTGTATGCAGGAAAGGACAGAATGTGTGTTATAATTGTGGACGAGAAGGACATGTCTCTTCTCATTGTCCCGAACCGAAGCAATGTGTATGTTTTGTATGTGGAATAGTAGGTCACCAGGCAAAGGTTGCCCAGGATCTAAAAATGGTGCAGGGAATAAATAGAATAAGTGCTTTAAGATTATGTATGATATAATGTGTGTGTAATGTACTACTCCCGACCTTTATTGTCATTAAGGGATAGTAAATAGTTATAACATCATGTTATGTAATGAAAAGTACTTGGTACTGTTGGAAAGATTATGAATATGAATGAAATGGTATGATTATATGTTTGATTAAGATAGTATATTGTTTAAACTGATAACTTGTAATTCGGCAAGCTGAATTTGGGAATCCAGCAAGCTGGATTGGGTAATTCAGCAAGCTGAATTCATGAATCCAGCAAGCTGAAATGGACAATCCAGTAAGTTGGATTGGTTAATCCGGCAAGCTGAATTGATCTAAGTTTTGGAATTTTGTTTTTTCAGAATGTTATGATACGGTACGGTATAAAGGAATATGAAATATAAGATAATAATTTAAGGTTTGGTATAACCAGATAATAAAAATGTTTGTTATGTATGATTTGTGAGAAGTATGTATTGATATGTGTAAAGGATAGATAATGAAGACTATTAACAAATAGAAAATGGGTTAAAATAACTCGTTAATGAAAGGATTTTTGAAAGAAAAATCATGTGGGCACGTTATCGTACGACGTCTCAAACGCAAGGAAACACTAAACGACATGGTGTAAGCAGACTGTAAGCAATGGTTTAAGACGAGCAACAGTTCCGGACTCGTAATACAAAATCTTATAAGAGTGGCAGATAGGGAAAGTGCGAACACACAGAAAAGCGGCGGAAAACTGGCGATTACTTATCCAACTCTGACAAACAAACCAACCGCAAGGACCTTCAACATGACAGTTCAAGATACGGTAGCAGTAGGGGATGGAGTTCCAGGTATTATTCAAATAATAATTTATTCTTATATATATCGTGGGGTAAGTTTACGTTTGAAAACATCGGAACTATAGAAAAGGACCTAGATTAATAAATAAATAATACATAATTTGATAATAAATCGTTTTATTAACGTATTTTGAAGGAGGAATTTGAGTTCTATTAGAAATCAAATTCCGTATAATCAGATAGACAAGTTTTATGCTGAATAGTTAAAGATCGATTCGATTGAATCAGATCGTGATCTACTTGTGAAATGAATGTATATGATATTTACCTTCGTGGGTGTAATTGTTGAATGGCGATTCCGGGGACGGAATCCTTATAAGGGAGGGTGAATGTAATAACCCAAGATTTTCGATATATTAAAATAAGAAATTTTATGTATGATTTGTTTTTATATATATAATGAAATTATTTTTATTATATATTAAAGCAAGTATGAGAATGTGTGCAAGGAAAGAAATGTGAATATGTAATATGTATATATGTATATATATATATATATTTCATATATGGTTTCAAGTAAATTTCTTATTAAAGAAATAGTTGATAATTATAAATTATATTCTGTTAATAAGTTACTTTTTATACTAAAGATATATGATTATTTATAAAAATGTGATTACTATATTATTTAAATAATAAATGTATATTTTAAGAAATAATTATTAATATTATTATTACTATGATTATTTCTTTATGATATGAATTTGTAAGACTAGTCAATTTATTTTAAATTGACTAAGTATGGTAAATGTAGTAAAGTGATACTACGGATCAAAACTCTAATTTGATCTATGGTTATGGATTTTAATTTTAAATATAATTATTGATATAATTATATTTAAAATGAATTTATGTGTATTATGGATAATAAGGAATTTATTTTCTTAAGGGAAATTCGAATACTAAATATAAAGTATTGATTATATTTGAACGTATGCATTTACAATGTGTGGTTCCATGAGTATAATAATTATTTATCAATGATGATAAATGTGTTATGATTCTTTATGTGGATAATGTATGTGACTAATTGTTAGTTAAAATAGAGCTCATTAATAGTTATTTAAATTAGTGAACTAACCTAAGAATATTAATATTAAATAATTGGTAAGATAGTTAGTTAATTAAATATTTAATTAAAGTGAATATAGTAAGTAAATAAATTTTGTACATTAATTAATATGGGTATTAATTAATGAGAACTATGTGATATATGTATAAATTATTTTAATAGTCCAATTAGTAAAGAAAAACTAGTGGACTAGCTTAATTAATTTATTAACCATGCCCACTCATTTAATTAATCATGGGCTTGGATAATTAATGTGTGGACTAATTAAATTAGCCCAACACTTATTAAATTAGTAGCCAAGTATGGAATAATAAAATTAGAAAACTAGTGGCCCAAACTTATTAAAGGGAGCCCAAATTGATTTAAAACCAAGTCCAATTTGTGACCCACTTGGAAGATATTTTAGCAACTTGGTTATTAATTCATTAAAGCTATAAAAGAAAAGCAAAATTGAAGCAAGAATGAAGTGAGTAGCCGGCCATATATGTACCAAAATAGATGAGGTGTTTTTTTATTAAGTAGCTTGCTTGTAAGGTTTAATAACTAGTACAATTAGTAATAATTATACATCACCCACTTGTCTAAATGGTGTAAGAAAAGTATACTTGGTGATCATGATAAAATATATAGATATAATTTCTATATCTATAGGATTTCAAGTAATTAATTCCTTTTGTAAAACAAAAGCTATTCATTTTGTTCATCTTCTAACTTGGAGAGAGAAAATAGAGAGCAATAATAAAATCAAACTGGATAGGAAAGAGAGAGGGGTTGCTGTGGCCATAAAGGTGAGGGAGAGAGATATTTTACAAGTTTTAAGTTCCATAGCAAGCCTAGGAAGAAATAAGGAAGGAGAAGGATAGCACACAAAAAGGTATAACAGATCCTAGTTTATTTCTTTTTGTTTGATTTTATTTTTGATGGTATGAAGTTATGATCTTAGGGTATAAAACTCTTAATTTATATACTAGATGATGTTTTATTGCTTTGTTGTGCTCAACTTGTATATTAAATGTTGTGTTTGGTTGGTTAAAAAAAGAAAAGAAACAAAACACTATGTTTTTTAAAATAAAACTAGAAAACTCTAACTTTTAGTCACTTTGTAAGTTTATAACTTGAAATCTATAAACACTTTTTACGATCCGTCAAAGAGCTATACTAGATATATAAGTTAACTACTAAATTCAAGTGGTAGAACTCACAAATAAGTAGTAGAAAATTCGTAGGAACTGTTTTGGTCAAAATAGTCCGGGCAGCGAACAAAAATGGAATGAAGCCTGCTGACTGTTCACATCCAGGGGCATTTTCGTCCACTTTTTATGCTCTAAAAATTCTAAGACAATTTGGGGTGATAATATGGGAAGTGATGTGAGTCCTGTAAAAATTGTTACATTTTTGACCATGTAGAATGAAAGTTATGGATTATATCGTGAAGGACCACTGTCAAACGTATTCTTGAATAACTCTTTGTGGTTAACTCCACAAATTATAAAATACTTACTGGGAGTATATGTATATAGCAGGAACATATCCTGTAAATTTCAGAATTGTTAAATACAATTTCGATTTATGAAAAATGTAGCAAGATTTGGCTATTTTGGACTATTTAAATATAGTAAATGGATTTTAAAAATTTCGAAAAAAATATATTTTAATAAGGGGACTATATATAGTCTATTTTCAGAAAAGAAATGATTTTGAAGATGGTTTGCTATTTTTTATGTAAATAATGAAGTTATGTATAAATGAATTTAATTAATTATGTGAAGTTGAGAGTTTGAAAAATGGGGTTTTTTATGGCTTGAGAACCCTAAATAGGGTATATACAGATTTTTGATAATAGTTTTGGTTATTTGTAATATGGTATAATGTTTATGGCATTTTAGATCGATTAAATGAATTATTTAATAAAATAGAAAACTGTTTTAATCCAGCTTGCTGAATAGTGTGATCCAGCTTGCTGAATTGAATAGTGTGCATCTAGGTTGCTGGATTGGCAAAAATAGTTGACTGAATTGAATAATTTGAATCCAGGTTACTGGATTGTAATCCAGGTTGGAATCCAGTTTGCTAGATTGGAATCCAGTTTGCTCGATTGCCATCTAGTTTGTAGGATTTGGAATCTAGTTTGCTGGATTGGGTATTTAACCTACGGGACTATAAATAAAGACCTATATAATGAAAGACTTAATGTTAATTCATAAAGTAGTGGTATAGTCGTACTCTTTAATAGTCGATGTATAGTATCTGGGCTAAACAATTCCTTCAGGGAGCGAAGGTATATACGAACTAGCAACCGATCTAACTCACTATGAAAACAGTGTAGACGAGACGGAAACTAGTTTGTTGGTTATTTCTGGGAAACCACTCAGCATACTATATTGATCACTGTTAAAGACTCGATGTGTGCTAGTTTTAGAATTATGAATGCGTATGGTGTTAATGTGTTATCTAATATTTGATTATGTGGTTGAATGTTACATAATTTACTTATAAAGAAGTGATATTGTAAGGTATAATATGATTTATTGATTGAAAGATTAATCTTATGACTGGTAGGTCTTACGAAAGAAGTTAAATTAAATTGCGTAGCAGTAGTCAACAACCAAGGCAAGTATCTAAACCTTACGCACTACTTTTATTTTGTGCAAACAGGTATATGTTATGCTAGTTCTTAACTCAACCTGAGTTATCAATTTCAAAGTATGCTCGTGAATAATTATTGTTAATTATTCATATCCATAATGATATTTGTTATTCGTTTATGCAAGTATCCTATCCTTTTCATTTACTTTATGAAATGGATTCAGTTTATGCAAGCTTTTAACTCAATCTATTATTGAGCAACTATTCTATCATTTTCATTTATATTATGAATTGGCTCTGTATGTTATGCAAATATCTGAACTCTTTCTTTACTGTGCAAGTATATGAACTCTTTTCTTTTGTTTGAGAAACATTATCTTTTAACCATTTGCCATTTAACATTTATTATGCAATAGATCCATATGTTATGCAACATATTCTTAAAAACTTTATTCAAGCTATCTACTTGATTTCAATATTATCTCGATTTATTGTCCTTATGTGATTGCATTTTATAATCAAAATTTGTTCTGTTCTTTGTGATGCAAGTGTCCCTCACTTATAATTAAAATTGTTTATAATTTATTATAATTAAATTCGAATTTCCTTCGATTCGTCGTTTTCATTGTTAAAATGTATTCTTCATTACTGAATTGCTATGACTCATATTTAAAATAAAAAAATTTTGTTTATTCTAAAGTGTCGGTTGATGCAAGTGTTCCCACTTGTATATGGAACTATCGTTCGTTAAGATTTGTACATTATCCAATTACCTTTTTTTTTAAATTCGACAATATTCGTTGGGACAATGTCTCATGATTACATACTATTAAATTTTCGGTATGATTATTACCTTGGAATCGCGTGAGTATTAAAGATTTGTCTATTGTTGCTATTTGTCCCAGCTAGACACGATTTGAAAAAGTATTTATCGGGAATTTATTAAATTTGATATTCGCATGAAAACAGTTTTTGTTCTATAAATTGAGGGAACTAATTCGTTATTAATACGAATATTATATGCCATTTGATTCGGCTTAGGGGGGATTCAAAATTGTTATAAGTAGGTTTGAAACATCAAAGTATTTCTTTGAAAAGCAAGTCCAAACCATATTGTTCATGTGGTACCGGACTCATGATGTAAGACTGAGATGAATATCCCTGAAAAATAAATCAAGGGAAACTTTATTGTCGATTT
The DNA here is from genome assembly GCA_034770075.1 of Aralia elata. Lineage (NCBI taxonomy): Eukaryota > Viridiplantae > Streptophyta > Magnoliopsida > Apiales > Araliaceae > Aralia > Aralia elata. Next base: position 9,555 of record JAVJAP010000267.1, on the reverse strand, counting down.
GCCCGACCGCGCGCGCTATATTTGAGAATTATGCATAATCTCGGGTACAATGAGGCTGTCCCCTTACGTACTTTAAAATGATTTGATATGTTGTTAAGAATAGTTTCAAATGACTTCACCACTATTGATTCGTGATAGAAGTAGTCCTCAAAGAAAACATTTACTTCTTCAGTGCATTATTATAATTGTTATTAACTTGCTGAGCAATTTGAATGCTCATTCTTGCTTTGACTTAAATGTTTTCAGCTAAGTGTGATCGACCAAAAGACTCTGGCAAGGACAAAGGAAAGGGAAAGTTGAAGGAATAAGTTGTATGGTATTATCTGTAATAATTAGTCTTTTGTATTGTGATCATATATATTATGTAACATATATGGAATGTAATTAAAGGTTGTCATTACCTGGGGAAATAGACAACTTTGATATAAAATATTAAGTTTGTAATATATTAAACAGCTCAAAGAAATGGTATCTTTGATGCACCAAGTACGGGTTTCAAGTACCCGAATTTGGGGGCGCCACAAACGAGAAACTCCAGAGAGGTCTTGGGCCGGGGAGGATACAGGATGCGTTTGGGGCAAAGATGAGCAGAGAGATTCTCGCAGGGTGCGAAAGAAAGATCCTAAACCAAAATCCCCGTCAGGGCGAGAAACTCAAAATTTTCCACTTTCTCGTCTTTTTTTCAGTTTTGTTTAGTGTCCGAATTTTTTTTTTTTTTTTTTTTTCATGCTTCTCTAGTTTTCTCACACTTTTGACATTCCGATGTCCCTCCTGAAATCCACAATAAAACGAACGCTAATGAATAGGGGCTCCTAGTGGGCATATAACACAATAAATACATGCAGATACCCAACTAAATATAAAGAGGAATAAAAATTAATAAATGAATATTTATGCCACTTATCAGCGGATAAGTCTTAGGCAAATCCGTACTTGGAAATTTACTGTCCTAACAGCACGTTAATCACAAAATCGCTCTTTAACGTCATGTATCTCTTCTTCTAATCTCTCGGAACTGCTCTCTTTTGCGAGTATCGAGCTATCTGTAGGGGGCTAAGTTTATCCCACACCGCCCTTTGTCTCTAACAACTATCCTGGCCTGTCATCATCGTCCATAAAAAGACAACAACAAATCGCTTGTGCGCTAGGCAACTTTGCTTCACTCGCCTTATGTGGGGGGCAATAAAAATAGAGATACTGTCACACTTTGGACCAGAGGCGGCATAAGGTCTAAATCACACTTCTGTTGGGCAATCAATTTTATTCACATGCACCCATACAATTTGAGATAGGACACAATTACATTCCCAAGAATAACGTTCAAAATTCTCGCAAGTTGTGATGGTATTTGGAGGATGCACATTACAGAATCCTACAGTCATCACGTTTCGGCCTTTAAATGTACGCACGAGCTTACACGTTTTGTGTACGTACAAAACCTACACAGGAATTACTCAAACTCCACTAATTTGTAATTTTACTATGTTCAACCTGAGGGTTAATCTTTTACATTTCTCCTTAGGCAAAAACCTAAATTTTCTTAGGGCTAAAGTCATCAGATATATAAAATGGAAGGGCAAGTAGCACCTATCGAGAATCAAACAATACATAAAGGGCATTCTATATATATATAGATCGGGACAATGATATCCTGTACTCACACTAGAATTCGTGTGACTGTCACGCCAGGCGTTTTCCTGTCACCGGTCCATGTCTACGTTGATAAAAAGAAGTTTCTGGGCGACTTAAGGTCGGTTTGGTTGTTTCGAGGTTACTGGATGCCCAAATGTTATGGATAGTACGTGGGCTGTGACCCACTATTGTTTCTCCTATTTTCCTCTTGTTCCTGGCTAGCATTCCTGCTTACAGCCGAAGATTTCTTTGGCGGGCTAATCCCTAGCTAGATGATATCTCTTGTACCTGGCAAGGGAACGTTAGGTGAAAGGGGGCAAGCGGCTATCCCTTATTAGGCATAAGGACAATTCGGTGTTTATATGATCCGCGGCCTCGCCTGGCCATCATAATTATAGCAAACACCTCTTCCCTCTTACAGGCATATCCCGCCTGAAAGATGCCCCAACGGATGATTATTGTCACCGCACGGCTAAACACACCGCCTGGGGGGCGCATCCATTATTTTTTCATGTCTTTTGACCTCCACCGTTGAATATTCGCAAGCAGACGCTAGTTATAGCATCACCTCGCACTGTGCCTTTCTTCTGATTGTGACCACCACACCGAAGCATATTACTACCACTAGCCTTTGTTAATTCTCATATTTTACCGACTTGCTTTTTCTTTTGCTACCCTAGGTTATCACTTAGTCAGGAAACTAAGTGTCTGCACTCCTCCTAGACCTTCTAAGGGTAATTTCTGCGAATTAATCGCCTTCCATCCAAAACTCGCTTGCCCTACAAAAGAGGGGGGGGGGGGGGGGGGGGGGGGGGGGGGGGGGGGGGGGAAGCTGTTTAATTGGACACATTGACACCTTACTACGCCTAAGAGGTATCAAACCAACAGGAGCTGTCAACTCCTGTGTTTCAAATCTCCTCGGCTCTTCCTCATTACATCATCCAGCTATTCACAACGACTAATATGTTGCGTAAAACGCTTAACCAATTTCATGTGAATTTCGCTGCATACCTAGTCTGAGGGTACCAAAGTAACTAATTGACGATGGTACCCTTGGCTTTAACTAAAGCCATCCAGAAATTGGAACCTACTATATGATGTAGCGGACGAGCTTGTCGGAAAGTACATCTCAACGAACATCTCCTTAAAAAGGCCTGATCACATGCGATTACAGTGCACCTGCAACCCAAGTACGGATTCACTCGAACCTTATTCGTATTTCACCAACCATGCTATCTGAGCCTCATTGACTTAATAAGCATGTAACATATGCAAAGGCAAGTCCTTTTAGTCATAGACAGCTAACTGCCTAGCAACTGTCGAATACCTTCTTCATTTCCATCACCCAGGTTTGGGGGGGCTTCGATTTGGGTTGCATGGAACAGTTCGATGCGGACCCTAAAACTCTAAGCATGTAATCCTACTCAGCTTTAATAATCGCGTAAATGAACGTAACTCAGGGTGTGGGAGCTTGTTAGACTTCACGGGGCGGGCCTCTAATTCGCAAGTGCTGATTCGATTTTATTCGACTAAAATGGTTTAACCAACTGCTATAATCAAAAGTCAGGATTAGCGATTTTGGCGTCGTTGTTGTGATCTGTTAGTATGAGAGCTTAAGTCTTGCGCTTCGTTGACGTGGTATGGCTGTCTCATCAGCGACATTTTCTGTTTAAGAATGATTCGCCGATTTATTAAAGTTTCATTACTTTCAATTTCCTTAAGTGTTTAAAATACATACTATAAGCTCAAACACATTCATGAGCGTTTACAGCACTACATAACACCATACACATCTTCAAATAAACTTGATATTTCATTCATCGTCAAAAGTTTTTAGAAACATAGAAAGATAAGGCATCGACTGGCCGTCTATTTTACAATCAACTATCCGCGAGGATTGCGAAAGAAATCTTTAGGATTCTAATAGTCTATGATTCCATCATTTAATAGCCCACGGTCTGGAATATACATTACATAACTACCGATAAATATTTACATATATTCTTCAATACTTTTCCTATCATACATCCGGCACTACTAAGGCGTGCGAACTGCCTTCCTTGCATTCTTCCTTATACTGATGGAAACGGCTACATCGTCTCTAGACGGATCACTAATCATATACGCGCATGCGCAAGGGAGCTTGCGACCACTCTGAATCTGGATAGTGGAGCAACTCGATGGCCTGGGGGGGGACGCCCTATCAAATTGCTGTCTTGAACAAGTGTAGTATGTTTCCTCAATTTTAGCCTTTCTTTACCCGTTCGCCTTTTTCAGAAATTTTCTGCACGGTCCGGAGCGGTATTTCATCCAGGCGTCTGCTGCCCTGAGCACGTTGCGCCGACTCTTCACTTCATCAGGTTATTGTTCAAGTTCTCAATTTCAAGCTTCATCTTCTTATTCTCGGCTAACAACTCTTCCTTCTTTTATGACTCTTCTTCCTGAAACTAGCTTCCATTCTACGTCTCCAAGACGTATATCCAGATCTTCCCAATCTTCTCATTTTTCTCGTTGTTCTCTAGCTAGTCTGGCGTCTATTTGTCAGTTCTCTCCAAATCTCTGACTCTATCCTGTAACTCTATGGACCAGGCCATACAGTACATCGTTCATCTCGGACGTTGCTAGAGGTGAGGGGTACCTCCACGAGATCTTCATCATCCCTCTCTCAGCCTCTACCTTTTACCTCCTCAGAATCTTTCTTCTGGATCAAACTCAGGCTCATGCTCGCTAACCCACAACAGTGATCAATGGGAGATGGCTCTCTCTGTATCAACTGCTCCACGGAAACCTTGGATATCCACAGGGCTCCTCCTCTCTCGTTTACTCGGGGCTTACACCTCGCCTAGGCTGAACTGCATCCTCCCACATCCGACATCCTTGACAACGCAAGTTTAAGTTTTAATTAATACTCTGTACTACTCACGGTATATAGGTTGTTAACACATAAGCCACATCATACCTACAGTCTTTTATTATCTTTAATGAAATCCTTAATTCATTCCTTAGAACTCGCTTTAAGAGTGTATCACCCACTATGCTCATTATCTCCTAAAAAGGCTACTACCCTAAGGTTTACCCCACATAAGGTTCATAACCTACAGCTTTGATACCAACCTGTGACACCCCTAATCCGGGCACTTCATTTCTACAGAATTTTGGTGTTCACTCATCCCACATAAAATTCACATCACATCTAACTACCCATAAAAAATATTAGAATGAACAACTCTTAAACTAAAATCGAAATCTCCCATTAAAGGGTTTACAAACATCTTAATAACATCACTCCCAGATCATCTAACCTTAAATAAAACATCAATGTGGAAAAAACATACATAAATAACATAAGTCTTTTATATAACATCTTTCAATATAACATAAACAAACCTTCATCACTTGATCGCCTTGTCTTTATCTTTACTAGTAGATGGTTCGTCAACCTGTTCAAACTTACCTGCAATGTTATTATGCAAGAATGAGCAATGATTTGCCAACAAGTATAACAATAACACTAATAATAACATGCGAGTAATTAATGGATATCGAATAACCGAAAGCTCAACTTTTGAATCAAGATTAGAAAAGAGAATCCAAAAGAACATCTGAGGGTCACAAAACCACGAACTATGTCCTAGGTTATCCAAGCATTTTTACTGTTAAACCTTTTAATAGTCATAAGACTATTGGGACTTTACTTCTCGTATTGAGGGGGTATCAGCGCTTTTGTACCATGTATGTGCACAATATCTAAATGCTAACGCTGTAAAATAATCCCCTATAAAAGGGTTGTTCATCTCAGTTTGGACATCAGAGTCCGCACCAAAAGAAGTTTGGTTTGGATTTTACTTCAATAACGTTTCTAGAATTTAGAACGCTCATCAACTATGGACTAGTCGAAATCAATAAGGGTTCGCTAGTCAATCAAAGGCTCAATAAAATATAAATGGTATTCAAGAACCAAAGACCTAAAGCTCACAAAATGTACAATTGAAAAAAACTCTATATAACTGAAGTATTTTACTAAAAAGGAATTAGAATATCTTAATTGAATTCATGAACTTGAATGAAACATAGGGTAAAGAACTTGCTCAATATAAAGTGGAGTTAAGAAATTTGCTTCAATATAAGAGTAGAATTTTATAATTTGCATAATTTGAAATTAAGTTAGAGTATGAAAAATTTGCCTCGTGCGTCTGCTACAATTAATAATATCCATTTGCTCTTTAAGTAAACCTATACATTTAAGTCACATTTGAACAATTAACACTCAAAGTCAAACTAATCAACTTCCTTTATTTAAACATTTAAATCACGTTCATAAAGCATTAACTAGGGACTTAGCTCTTAAACTATTGTTATTTCTTTTTATATAATTATCATGTTGCACTCCATATATGTGGAAATTATTTTATTTCAAAATCTGAAAAAAAAATTATTTTCTAGGTTTTTGACCCGGACCCGACCCGGACCGGCACTTGGCGGCGCCAGGCTTAAACTTAATGCCTTTAACCCCACCGGCGCTGCAAGCGCTGGTACTGACCCGAGGCCCAACCAAAACAGGCTGGCGCTAATGCGAAGCCTGGTTTATACCTAATAACGGCTCCGCTGCCGCGCCCAATTATAGCTATCGCAGCTGGCGGCTGCTAGCGCCGGCCGGGCTCAGACCCAGAGATTTCTCATGCTCTTCGCGATCAAGTGAAAAAACAGACCAATTTTTTCACCACAATCAACAAATTAAACATACCCGCTAAAGGAACTTTATACTTGTTATTAAAACTAAAAACCATCATTTAAACAATAATTTTAACATCATAAACAACCCAATTTAAAAGGCCATAAATTCCACTTGTTCATATTTTATTTTCATATTTTTGACACATTTAGCGTAACCAATTACTGTGAACTTGTTTCTTTAACCTACATAAATTTATCCGTTTAACTTTCGTTCTTTTCATTTTGACATGTATAAACACAATCAATCATCAATTTACCGTTTAATATGCTATTTAAAAATGTAAATTTTCATACAATTTAAACCATATTCAAACATTGTTTCTCTAATAAATCTTCAAATTCCAATTAAAAAACATAATCTCATGGATTAACTCAATTAAAATAATTTATAAACATCATATAGTAGATTATACATGCGTTTTAACAAATTATAAACAAATTTACCCATAAAATTCAATTATCGAGGGTACTTAAAATTGATACGTTCATGTGGAGAAGACTTTATAGTATAATTAAAGCTATGGATTTTAAGATATTACCTTCAATCAGTAGTTTAAATTATGCAAGATGATAGGAATCCTCCTTCTATTTTCTCAATTCTCATCAAAACTCGCTATGTTATTTTCCTCTGATTTTTAGACTTAGGAAACATAATACGTATAAACTGATAAAACAACCGACGGATGTGACGCCCCCAAATTCGGGTCTCCAACTAACCCGGAATTCGGTCATTCTCGTTCCAAATACAAAACCTTCACCTCCTACAACATACATTGACCTAAAATGCGGGAGTATAACAAACATTAATGTTGTTCATTTAGAAAGGTGTTACTTGTCCCAAGATACAAAACCCTTCAAATTACATAACACAAAACATTCCCCCCCTTATTAGTAATCTGGGTTTAAGTTTCCAGTAATATGCAATTAAAAGCTATAAATAAACTAAAGTCAGCTACAAGAAGCCTATCACTTCATCTTTTGTTCTTTATCCCTTGCCCTTTATCTGATGTCTCAGGTTTAGCTGCAATGAAAGTCATGATATAGCAAGGGTGAGCAACTAGTCTGCTCAGCAAGTTTAGAGATACAACAATAAGGGATATATCATGATGAAGGGAATATAGAAAGAGAATCCAACAATATGAATATCAGAAGCAAGAACAATAATTGCTTTTAGAACCATTAATAGTCGAGTAGACCTTGAACAAATAACTTCCAAAAGGAGTCAATATCTGCGTTAACGCCTTTGGTTACTAGCTACAGAATAAGTTACTTGAGGGGATCAGCCTCGGCGTACGCTATGTATATGCATAACATTTACACTCCTGCTGTTTGTACCTTAATATACGGTACCTGGGGTACTCTCACAGCCCCTATAATAAAGGGGGGTGTTCATTTCAGCCTAAGAATCCTCACCAATTGATTGGTTCGGATAGCCTGTTATAAATTCTCTCATGCTTGCCTGACTGAACAAGGGATACAGAATCATTCTTAATTAGTTCATGAATTACCAAACTTTAATAAATGTATGAATCCTAAAGGCACCGAGTGCCCACGTGTCAATAATATCATAGATGTGAGAATAATTGTAAACCTGATTAAACCACTTAAGCATTCTTGGAAATAGAGTTTCAGGAGAAAGGGAACTTGCAACAACATATACCTCTTTGCACAAAATAACTAGTTGCATAAGGTTTACGAATTTGCTCAAATAAAAACTGAGATTTAAGAACTGGCATAATACATCACATGCCAGCTCGAATGTAAATTGAGTAGGGTTAATAGGAAACTTGTCTGTTTTGCTCAGCTACAACTAATTTTAGCTTTAATTATTTTGGCCTTGAAGGACCTAACATTTGATAAAATGTCGATTCATCAATTAACATTGCATAGTTATATATCGTGTAACACATAACCCTCGTTATGCTATTTATTTAAGCGTATGAACAATTCACATAGCATATAAGTCAATAGACCATTCTCAATCCCATCAGATACATAAATAATCTGTAGACTGAGAAATTATATACAAACCACATTTTCTTAAGTGATAAATACTTTCTAACAATTAATTATAACCGAAATAATTCATTTACATTACTTTATTAACTCTGTTGGATTTAATTACTATTTAACACTAGCTAAACAGAAATTAATTACATGGCACTTAGTTATTTCTTAAAAAATAATAACAGCTAACCAGGATTACTTATTAATATGTTTACTCAAATAAATACCCTTATTTGTCTCTAAGTATGGGTTTAAAATGATCCTTATTAATTATTTATAAAAATAAAGATAAATTTATTAGTGTAATCACTAACTAATAGTGACTAATAAATAAACTAGGGGGGAGTTATTTAATTTTATTTGCCCCCTTAGCTTACTATTCACATTTAAAGGGTATTTAAGTAATTATTACCCCCTTATCTCCCTCATTTCTTATTTAACATTAGTTAAATAATTAATGTATTAATTCTACACATACTTAATTATTATTTAAATATTAAATAAATAATCATTAAGTATTGTATTATCTTTATTTATTGATAATTAATAATTAATTAATTTATTTACTTTACCCATACCTAATTATTATTTAATATTAATTAAATAATAATTAAATATTTTATGTCTTATATTTATTATTTATTGATAAATAATAAATAAGTATTTTGTTAACTATATTCATACTTTTTAAAATTAATATTTAATAATTCATTTAATAATAATTAAATATTTATTACTTTTATGTGATTAATGTCCCCAATAATAAATAATTAATTTATTAATTTCACTCATACTTAATCATTATTTGATAGTAATTTGATAATAATTAAGTAATTATCATCTTTATACATTATTTAATGGTCAAATAATAAATAGTTCCATTTATTTACTTTACACTTACTTGATTAAAATAATTAAATATTTATCCTTCTTTATTATTATTCCAATGTTAAATATTATTTTATTTAACTTTATTCATACTTAATTATTATTTAATGTTAATTAAATAATAATTAAATATTTATTATCTTTATTTATTATTTTGATAAATAATAATTAATTATTTTATTCAGTTTCATTCATATTAAATTATTATTAAATAATTAATAATTCAATATTTATATATCTTTATTAATTATAATAAATAATTAATTCATTAGTACATTATTAATTCAAATAATG
>JAVJAP010000266.1:197500-200000 GCA_034770075.1 Aralia elata | reverse complement strand
TACGTCTCCGAGCTATATATCCCCGTCTAATTCTGGTCATTGAATAAATGAAACTTTGACGAATAACTAATAGATTTCCTTTCTTTCAGTTATTCTTTTTCCCTTTCCTAGTCTATTAATAACAAAGCTTATTTTTCCAATGTATAAACTAAAAATTCCAATGGCTTTGGCTACTATAACCTTCCCGACCACTATTTTTTCTTTTTTCTAGACATTTCGCTTCAAAATAAGAAATTGTATTCTACTAGGTATCAAAATATAGTAACTAAAAAATAAAATATAAATGGATAAATAAACAAATAGCGGCTTACATCGTTTCTATGGTTACTTCTTAAACGGTGAGGTCTTCTCTATACACCGGAGCCTTTACTTCATTTAATCAATGTTATTGGTAACTTGTATAGTTCACATTCTTTGGCTCTACCCATGAATTATCCAGTAATAGGTCTTTCACGATGAGATCTACCTATACAGTAACGGTATTTAATTATGAAAGTTGGCTGGGTAGCTAACCCTGTTAGTCCGTTCTTGCAAGAGGGGGCCTAATCTTTCTGTTTTTTAAGTAAGATTTCCTCCGCTTAATGGATAACCATTTGCTACCAATGGAGAATTGCTTCTCATTTTAAATTGAGGTGATTGGATTTGCACCAATGGAAACCATAAATTTCATACACAAACGAATGGATAGATTTTCTTTTTTTTTTTAGATACTGAATTGAATAGAGTTCTTTTTCTATTCTATCCTATTTGCCGGTACGGATCATTGATACTGGAAAAAGTTTTCTTTCTTTTGTCCCAGCTCATGATCTGAACGAGTCGCACATACACCCTAGTACATGTTCCTCGACGCTGGGGGCATCCCCGAAGCGCGGGGGATTTTGTGACATTTCTGATTGGCTGTCTTGTATTTCTAATAAGTTGTTTAATGGTTGGCATGTTGAATCATATTAATAATGGGCTGGTTTAGATGGATCCTAACCGGATGATTATGAATTACTTTACTTCTATTTAATATTCTATTTCTATTAAATTCGACAAAAAGAGAAAATCTGAAATCGCGGATTTACGCGAAATCCGGGCTATTTTCACTCAACCGCTACAAGATCAACAATTCCATAAGCTTGGGCTTCTGTTGCTGACATAAAAACATCTCTTTCCATGTCTTCCGAGACAACCCAAAAGGGTTTGCCCGTTTTTTGTACATAAACCCTTGTGATGGTTTCACGCAGTTTCAGCAGTTCTTCCGCTTCCAGGACAAATTCTCCCGTTTGTGCCTCATAAAAAGAACTAGCAGGTTGATGGATCATTACCCTGATGGTATAACATTAAAAAAGTTCCTCTATTTCGCATGATGAAGAGAAAAGAAAGAAAGATAAAGAATAACAAGAAAAAGATAGAATTGAACAACCGTACGGGCATTTTTGTGCATTGCATACGGCTCTATAATAAAAAATTGACCTTTACCTTCCATCAAACCATCAAAGAAAGAGAAAAATGGGATCTATCAGACCCAGATCGGTAAATGATCAAATTACCACCCTTCCTTTCGGAGGAGTTCAAAAATACTATGATGGTTCCGTTGCTTTATATATTTATTATTTGGTTTGTCTGTGATTCAGCAATCCCAAAGTTGCTTTTTGATCTGATCAAATAAGGAAAAAATCTTGTTTTTTTATTTTCGCACCGGGGGCTCTTAACAATATTTATGTTCTGAAAGAGTGCGAAAATAAAAAAGTTTGTGACGCTGAACTGGAATCCCCAACAGAAAAAATTGGAAATACCCCTTATCTCATACTACTCGCTCGATACATAATCTAATGTTTTGAAAAACAATAAACACTTTTTTTATATCGAATTCAAAGTGCCATGCTATTATTACTTAATATTCATATGGCGAAGGCATAGTCTTCTTTTTTCTCTCAAATTCAAATAAAAACCGCATTGGCGCCAAGCGTGAGGGAATGCTAGACGTTTGGTAATTTCTCCTCCGGCCAAGATAAAAGATCCCATTGAAGCAGCTAATCCCATGCATATTGTATGTACATCTGGTCGCACAAATTGCATAGTATCATAAATAGCTATTCCAGGGATTACCCATCCGCCAGGAGAGTTCATAAACAAATACAGATCTTTGGTATCATCCTCGATACTTAGATATACCATAAGACCAATAAGTTGATTCGAGATCTCGCTATCAATCGCTTGGCCTAAAAAAAGTAATCTTTCTCGATAAAGTCGGTTGATTAGGGTAAAATTGTATCCCTTAGAAACCGTACAGGCGTCTTTTGGCGCATACGGTTCAACAAAAAATGCGAAAAAAAGAATCAATGTGTAGATTCCAATCCTCTTTCTGACTTCTAACGAAAGGACTTTTCTTCGATTTTTCAAAAAAAACGAGTTTTTACTCCTTTCCTTATTATAAAAAAAAAGAATTCACTAAACTTATCGAATTAACTTCTCATTGATATATTGTTTCATCGAGATCCAATCCAAATCACGA
>JAVJAP010000266.1:187500-190000 GCA_034770075.1 Aralia elata | reverse complement strand
CACTTCCACTGTAGTGTCCGAGTAGATACTCTTACTTTCTCTCGAACCATAGTAATATTATTGGATCAGATCATTGAATCATTTATTTCTCTTGTTTCTCTTGAAACCTCTTCAATTTTTCTTTCTACACACGGCGTTTTTTCGGAGGTCTACAGCCATTATGTGGCATGGGGGTTACATCCCGCACGAAAGTTAATAGTATACCACTTCTGCGAATAGCTCGTAATGCTGCGTCTCTTCCGAGACCGGGTCCTTTTATCATGACTTCTGCTCGTTGCATACCTTGATCCACTACTGTACGAATAGCGTTTCCTGCTGCGGTTTGAGCAGCAAACGGCGTCCCCCTTCTTGTACCCTTGAATCCACAAGTACCGGCAGAGGACCAAGAGACCACCCGACCCCGTACATCTGTAACAGTCACAATAGTATTATTGAAACTTGCTTGAACATGAATAACCCCCTTTGGTATTCTACGTGTACTCTTACGTGAACCAATACGCCCACTCCTACGTGAACCACTTCTCGGTATAGCTTTTGCCATATTTTTTCATCTCATAAATATGAGTCAGAGATATATGGATATATCCATTTCGTGTCAAAAAAGATCCCCCTTTTTTTACTTTTACATCGGGTGTTTAAACGGGTCTGATTACCCCTGTCTTTGTTTATGTCTTGGGTTGGAACAAATTACTATAATTCGTCCCCGCCTACGAATTAGTCGACATTTTTCACAAATTTTACGAACAGAAGCTCTTATTTTCATATTTGGCATTCCTTACCTTAATTCTGAATCCACTTTTTGGAAGAAAATAAGTTTCTTGAAATTTTTCATCTCGAATCCTATTCCCACGAAAAGAATGTTGAAGTTGAAAAAACACCTAATCTTTCGAATTCTTATTGCGAAGTCGATAAATTATACGTCCTCTGGTTGAATCATAACGACTTACTTCAATTTTGACTCTATCGCCTGGTAGTATCCGTATAAAACTACGTCGGATCTTTCCTGAAACATAACCTAGAATCATATCTTCATTATCTAAGCGAATCCGGAACATACCATTGGGAAGCGATTCAGTAATTAAACCTTCATGAATCCATTTTTGTTCTTTCATTCCAGGTAAAGCCTCCTTGAAGTATCAACTGATGGAGGAGGAACGATATTAGACAACCCGCCCCTTTTCTTTTTTTTTTCACAAATAGGAAGTTTCGAATCCAATTCGGATATTAGAAGGATTACCATATATAACACAAAATTTCTCCGCCAATTCTTTCTAGTCGAGCTTCTCGGTCTGTCATTATACCTCGAGAAGTAGAAAGAATTACAATTCCGATCCCGCCTAAAATTCTAGGAATTCGTTGATAGTTAGAATAGATTCGTAGACCAGGCCGACTGATCCGTTTTAAATTTAAAATATTTCTATAAGGCCTTTTCCTATTCCTTCTATGTCGTAGGGTTAATACCAAAAAATCCTTTTTGTTTTCTTGATGTTTTCTCACGTTTTCGATAAAACCTTCTCGTAAAAGTATTTTAACAATATTTTCAGTGATATTAGTAGATGCTATTCGAACCACTCTTTTTTTATCCATATCAGCATTTCGTATAGAGGTTATTATGTCAGCAATAGTATCCCTACCCATGATGAATTAAAATTCTTGGTGCTCCCAAATTTTGATATAATCAACATGCTTTTCTTGTTTTTTTACTTATTTGTTTATGAATATGAATTCTTAAAGGCATATGCATGAGACATAATCTATTAATTAATCTGAATCCATTTCTTAATCTCGTTCTTTTTCTTAATCTCTTTCTTTGAAATACTTTATTCTAACCGTCTCATTTTATAATACCTCCGGAGCTAATGAAACTATTTTAGTAAAATTTAACTGTCTCAATTCCCGGGCAATTGCACCAAAAACCCGAGTTCCCTTTGGGTTTCCTTCTTGATCGATGACAACCGCAGCATTGTCATCATATCGTATTATCATACCGTTATCACGTTTGAGTTCTTTACAAGTACGTACAATTACAGCTCTGACCACTTCTGATCTTGCTAGGGGCATGTTTGGCACTGCTTCTTTGATCACAGCAACAATAACGTCACCGATATGAGCATATCGACGATTGCTAGCTCCTATGATTCGAATACACATCAATTCTCGAGCCCCGCTGTTATCCGCTACATTCAAAAGGGTCTGAGGTTGAATCATATCATTTTTTTTTTATAATCTATTCTTTCAATGCAAAGGGCGAAGAAAAAAGAAATATTGTTTGTCCAAAAAAATAAAGCAGCACCTGCGATTGTTTTTTTTTTAATCCTCAAGACCTATTTCCTTTGATTCTCCATTTTTATGCCGAAATAATGAATTGAGTTCGTATAGGCATTTTAGACGATGCTATTGAAATAGCCTTTCTAGCTATATTTTCTGTTACTCCACCCATTTCATAAAGGATTCGACCTGGTTTAACAACAGCTACCCAATATTCAGGGGATCCTTTCCC
>JAVJAP010000266.1:175000-177500 GCA_034770075.1 Aralia elata | reverse complement strand
GGTTCCAATGCACGAGATCTTGTAGCACTTACCAATGAGGCCCTATCGATTAGTATTACACAGAAGAAATCAATTATAGACACTAATACAATTAGATCCGCTCTTCATAGACAAACTTGGGATTTGCGATCCCAGGTAAGATCGGTTCAGGATCATGGGATCCTTTTCTATCAGATAGGAAGGGCTGTAGCACAAAATGTACTTCTAAGTAATTGCCCCATAGATCCTATATCTATCTATATGAAGAAGAAATCATGTAACGAAGGGGATTCTTATTTGTACAAATGGTACTTCGAACTTGGAACGAGCATGAAGAAATTAACGATACTTCTTTATCTTTTGAGTTGTTCTGCCGGATCGGTCGCTCAAGATCTTTGGTCTCTACCCGGACCCGATGAAAAAAATGGGATCACTTCTTATGGACTCGTTGAGAATGATTCTGATCTAGTTCATGGCCTATTAGAAGTAGAAGGCGCTCTGGTGGGATCCTCGCGGACAGAAAAAGATTGCAGTCAGTTTGATAATGATCGAGTGACATTGCTTCTTCGGCCCGAACCAAGGAATCCCTTAGATATGATGCAAAATGGATCTTGTTCTATCCTTGATCAGAGATTTCTCTATGAAAAAAACGAATCGGAGTTTGAAGAAGGGGAAGGAGAAGGAGCCCTCGACCCGCAACAGATAGAGGAGGATTTATTTAATCACATAGTTTGGGCTCCTAGAATATGGCGCCCTTGGGGCTTTCTATTTGATTGTATCGAAAGGCCCAATGAATTGGGATTTCCCTATTGGTCCAGGTCATTTCGGGGCAAGCGGATCCTTTATGATGAAGAGGATGAGCTTCAAGAGAATGATTCGGAGTTCTTGCAGAGTGGAACCATGCAGTACCAGACACGAGATAGATCTTCCAAAGAACAAGGCCTTTTTCGAATAAGCCAATTCATTTGGGACCCTGCAGATCCACTCTTTTTCCTATTCAAAGATCAGCCCTTTGTCTCTGTGTTTTCACATCGAGAATTATTTGCAGATGAAGAGATGTCAAAGGGGCTTCTTACTTCCCAAACGGATCCTCCTACATCTATATATAAACGCTGGTTTATCAAGAAGACGCAAGAAAAGCACTTCGAATTGTTGATTAATCGCCAGAGATGGTTTAGAACCAATAGTTCATTATCTAATGGATCTTTCCGTTCTAATACTCTATCCGAGAGTTATCAGTATTTATCAAATCTATTCCTATCTAACGGAACGCTATTGGATCAAATGACAAAGACATTGTTGAGAAAAAGATGGCTTTTCCCGGATGAAATGAAAATTGGATTCATGGAACAGGAGAAAGATTTCCCATTCCTTAGCAGGAAAGACATGTGGCCATGAAAGAGGGATTAAGTGGAACAGAATTGACTGGGTGGTAGAGTCGTGGAAACGCTTGTTTCTTCCATATTTTGGACCTTAGCTCCATGGAACAATATGCTACTGCTGAAACACGGAAGAATTGAAATCTTAGATCAAAACACTATGTATGGATGGTATGAACTGCCTAAACAAGAATTCTTGAACAGCGAACAACCAGTTCATATATTCACGACCAAGAAAAGAAGTACTGGATTTCGGATAGGCCCTGAAAGCGAAGGAAGGCTGGAATGCCAACAGGCGTCTATTATTGAATTCACCCGACCCGACAGTACCCATTTTGGGAACGTCCAGTGCCAAAGTCACTGAATGGGTAAATCGCCAATCCCTAAAACGGACTATGTAATGTACTTTATCTGCTGGGTTACGGGCGGGCATTTTACCAGAGGTTTCTAATCTACCCTTGTGTGATTCCTGTTGAAGCATATACTCGGGGGGTGGGTTGGGTGCAGGGCGGACGATTTTAAAGCAGACTCCCCATTCATTAGATAGAGAAGATCACCAAGATTTAGTGATCCGCTGCCGAACTTATTCAAATTCCAAGAGCTCGGATCGAATCGGTATTGATATACCGATTCGATCCGAGCTCTTGGAATTTGAATAAGTTCGGCAGCGGATCACTAAATCTTGGTGATCTTCTCTATCTAATGAATGGGGAGTCTGCTTTAAAATCGTCCGCCCTGCACCCAACCCACCCCCCGAGTATATGCTTCAACAGGAATCACACAAGGGTAGATTAGAAACCTCTGGTAAAATGCCCGCCCGTAACCCAGCAGATAAAGTACATTACATAGTCCGTTTTAGGGATTGGCGATTTACCCATTCAGTGACTTTGGCACTGGACGTTCCCAAAATGGGTACTGTCGGGTCGGGTGAATTCAATAATAGACGCCTGTTGGCATTCCAGCCTTCCTTCGCTTTCAGGGCCTATCCGAAATCCAGTACTTCTTTTCTTGGTCGTGAATATATGAACTGGTTGTTCGCTGTTCAAGAATTCTTGTTTAGGCAGTTCATACCATCCATACATAGTGTTTTGATCTAAGATTTCAATTCTTCCGTGTTTCAGCAGTAGCATATTGTTCCATGG
>JAVJAP010000266.1:162500-165000 GCA_034770075.1 Aralia elata | reverse complement strand
GGTAGGGTTCCCCTGCAAACCATTCGAGCTAAAATCGATTATTGTTCCTATACAGTTCGAACTATTTATGGAGTATTAGGCATCAAAATTTGGATATTTATAGACGAATAAACCTTTATTTGTCTTTCCCTTCGATCTAGTGATGGAACAAAAAAGAGAAATTTGTTCCTTTTTCTATTCAATAAAAACTAAAATGAAGAATTTTAATTCTATATGGTTGAATAAAAATTCGATTGGCCATTTGATATAATTGCTATGCTTAGTGTGTGACTCGTTGGTTTTTTTAGGGTTAGGATTCAATAAAAAAAAAGACCAGCCTCTTAGTATAAACTAATAACTATAGGACTACTAACCAACTCATCACTTCGCATTATCTGGATCCAAAGAACCAGTCAAGATATGATATATCGGTCATATCATTGTAGCAACTGAAATATTTTTTGCATAAACAAAAGAAAAATCAATCTAATTCTAAGTTATAAAGCGAAATAGAGAACAAAGATGTGGATAAATGGAAGGGTGAAAGAAAGAGAGAGAAAAATACCAATGATATAGAATTCCATCCAATATGTAAGGTCTATGAGTCATCTCATAAAAAAAGGCAGTGTAATAAAGCATCAATGCGGATTCGTACATAATTAAATAAATCTGTTCATAAAATAAAAAATAAGAGCTTCGAGCCAATAAAGACTAAGAAGATTGACTCAAGAAAAAATTTCATTATGAGCTCCATTGTAGAAATCAGACCTAACCATTAAATAAGAAGCGATGGGAACGATGGAACCTATGAATCCAAATCTATTGAAAACGGATTCATTGATCGGGATGGCGGAACAAACCAGAGACTAATTCATTCATATTCATCTATTGGGAAAAGAAAAATCAAGAGCTAACCCTACAACTGAAATAGCGATGAAAAGAGTAAATATTCGCCTGCGAAACCCTTATTTTCTTGGATTGCTAAATTTGGGTCAATCGAAGAAAATAAAAGACAAAACAAAATAAAGATTCGTTATAACATTATAAAAAGTAATACAATACAATATTTAAAACAGAAATATGAATATGTTTAGTTATCTAAAAAAACAAGATATACAAACGAATAATAGAGAAGTTGAAGATTTTCTTATTCGCGAGGAGCTGGATGAGAAGAAACTCTCACGTCCAGTTCTGTAGTAGAGATGGAAGTCAGAACCAACCATCAACTATAACCCCAAAAGAACCAGATTCCGTAAACAACATAGAGGAAGAATGAAGGGAATATCTTATCGAGGTAATCATATTTCTTTCGGTAAATATGCTCTTCAGGCACTTGAACCTGCTTGGATCACATCTAGACAAATAGAAGCAGGTCGACGAGCAATGACACGAAATGCACGACGTGGTGGAAAAATATGGGTACGTATATTTCCAGACAAACCGGTTACAGTAAGACCCGCAGAAACACGTATGGGTTCGGGGAAAGGATCCCCTGAATATTGGGTAGCTGTTGTTAAACCAGGTCGAATCCTTTATGAAATGGGTGGAGTAACAGAAAATATAGCTAGAAAGGCTATTTCAATAGCATCGTCTAAAATGCCTATACGAACTCAATTCATTATTTCGGCATAAAAATGGAGAATCAAAGGAAATAGGTCTTGAGGATTAAAAAAAAAACAATCGCAGGTGCTGCTTTATTTTTTTGGACAAACAATATTTCTTTTTTCTTCGCCCTTTGCATTGAAAGAATAGATTATAAAAAAAAAATGATATGATTCAACCTCAGACCCTTTTGAATGTAGCGGATAACAGCGGGGCTCGAGAATTGATGTGTATTCGAATCATAGGAGCTAGCAATCGTCGATATGCTCATATCGGTGACGTTATTGTTGCTGTGATCAAAGAAGCAGTGCCAAACATGCCCCTAGCAAGATCAGAAGTGGTCAGAGCTGTAATTGTACGTACTTGTAAAGAACTCAAACGTGATAACGGTATGATAATACGATATGATGACAATGCTGCGGTTGTCATCGATCAAGAAGGAAACCCAAAGGGAACTCGGGTTTTTGGTGCAATTGCCCGGGAATTGAGACAGTTAAATTTTACTAAAATAGTTTCATTAGCTCCGGAGGTATTATAAAATGAGACGGTTAGAATAAAGTATTTCAAAGAAAGAGATTAAGAAAAAGAACGAGATTAAGAAATGGATTCAGATTAATTAATAGATTATGTCTCATGCATATGCCTTTAAGAATTCATATTCATAAACAAATAAGTAAAAAAACAAGAAAAGCATGTTGATTATATCAAAATTTGGGAGCACCAAGAATTTTAATTCATCATGGGTAGGGATACTATTGCTGACATAATAACCTCTATACGAAATGCTGATATGGATAAAAAAAGAGTGGTTCGAATAGCATCTACTAATATCACTGAAAATATTGTTAAAATACTTTTACGAGAAGGTTTTATCGAAAACGTGAGAAAACATCAAGAAAACAAAAAGGATTTTTTGGTA
>JAVJAP010000266.1:150000-152500 GCA_034770075.1 Aralia elata | reverse complement strand
AATTTTTTATTATAGAGCCGTATGCAATGCACAAAAATGCCCGTACGGTTGTTCAATTCTATCTTTTTCTTGTTATTCTTTATCTTTCTTTCTTTTCTCTTCATCATGCGAAATAGAGGAACTTTTTTAATGTTATACCATCAGGGTAATGATCCATCAACCTGCTAGTTCTTTTTATGAGGCACAAACGGGAGAATTTGTCCTGGAAGCGGAAGAACTGCTGAAACTGCGTGAAACCATCACAAGGGTTTATGTACAAAAAACGGGCAAACCCTTTTGGGTTGTCTCGGAAGACATGGAAAGAGATGTTTTTATGTCAGCAACAGAAGCCCAAGCTTATGGAATTGTTGATCTTGTAGCGGTTGAGTGAAAATAGCCCGGATTTCGCGTAAATCCGCGATTTCAGATTTTCTCTTTTTGTCGAATTTAATAGAAATAGAATATTAAATAGAAGTAAAGTAATTCATAATCATCCGGTTAGGATCCATCTAAACCAGCCCATTATTAATATGATTCAACATGCCAACCATTAAACAACTTATTAGAAATACAAGACAGCCAATCAGAAATGTCACAAAATCCCCCGCGCTTCGGGGATGCCCCCAGCGTCGAGGAACATGTACTAGGGTGTATGTGCGACTCGTTCAGATCATGAGCTGGGACAAAAGAAAGAAAACTTTTTCCAGTATCAATGATCCGTACCGGCAAATAGGATAGAATAGAAAAAGAACTCTATTCAATTCAGTATCTAAAAAAAAAAAGAAAATCTATCCATTCGTTTGTGTATGAAATTTATGGTTTCCATTGGTGCAAATCCAATCACCTCAATTTAAAATGAGAAGCAATTCTCCATTGGTAGCAAATGGTTATCCATTAAGCGGAGGAAATCTTACTTAAAAAACAGAAAGATTAGGCCCCCTCTTGCAAGAACGGACTAACAGGGTTAGCTACCCAGCCAACTTTCATAATTAAATACCGTTACTGTATAGGTAGATCTCATCGTGAAAGACCTATTACTGGATAATTCATGGGTAGAGCCAAAGAATGTGAACTATACAAGTTACCAATAACATTGATTAAATGAAGTAAAGGCTCCGGTGTATAGAGAAGACCTCACCGTTTAAGAAGTAACCATAGAAACGATGTAAGCCGCTATTTGTTTATTTATCCATTTATATTTTATTTTTTAGTTACTATATTTTGATACCTAGTAGAATACAATTTCTTATTTTGAAGCGAAATGTCTAGAAAAAAGAAAAAATAGTGGTCGGGAAGGTTATAGTAGCCAAAGCCATTGGAATTTTTAGTTTATACATTGGAAAAATAAGCTTTGTTATTAATAGACTAGGAAAGGGAAAAAGAATAACTGAAAGAAAGGAAATCTATTAGTTATTCGTCAAAGTTTCATTTATTCAATGACCAGAATTAGACGGGGATATATAGCTCGGAGACGTAGAACAAAAATTCGTTTATTTGCATCAAGCTTTCGAGGGGCTCATTCAAGGCTTACTCGAACAATTACTCAACAAAAAATAAGAGCTTTGGTTTCGTCTCATCGGGATAGGGATCGGCAAAAGAGAAATTTTCGTCGTTTGTGGATCACTCGAATAAACGCAGTAATTCGTGAAGGGGGGGTATCCTATAGTTATAGTAGATTAATACACGATCTGTATAAGAAACAGTTGCTTCTTAATCGTAAAATACTTGCACAAATAGCTATATCAAATATAAATTGTCTTTATATGATTTCCAATGAGATCATAAAAGAAGTAGATTGGAAAGAATCCACCGGAATAATTTAAACGGAGTTCCCCGGAGAATGAACTCCGGGAGGGTAGAGTCAAAATTAATATGATAAAATATGCTAAACTAAAGTAGTAAAAATGAATGAACACACTCAACAAAAAAGGATTTATTCTTCCCCGATTCTTTTTTTTTTTCTTACGACACGATAATCAAATCTGGATTTTCGTATTTTTCGAACAAAACATCAACCCGCGTTTGAGTTCGGATTGGAATTTTGATTCAAGTGAAGAAAGAGTAAGCTTATTTTTTTCTGGCTCTAAGACCAGCAGTTCTAGCGGTCGACTCGGTTCTTTCAAATTGTTTATCATTATTAAGAAAAGGTAACAAAGATAAAATACGAGCTTGTTTTATAGCAATAGTAATTAATCGTTGTTGTTTCAAGGTCAATCTATTCACCCGTCTAGATAATATTTTTCCTTGTTCACTAATAAATCGACTAATTAAACTCATGTTTCTATAATCAATTCGATCCCCCGATTGGATCGGGGGCAAACGCCTACGAAAAGATCGCTTGGATTTAAGAAAAGGTCGCTTGGATTTATCCATGGTTTGGTTAGTGTATTCCTTATCTCGAAAATCCTATTTCGGTCGGATCTAAAATGAATTAGAATAAATAAATAGGATTTGGTTTGTTTATATTTAAATATGTTATATATATAATGTAATTTTTTCCCCTTCCAAGGAAGGGTTACAT
>JAVJAP010000266.1:140000-145000 GCA_034770075.1 Aralia elata | reverse complement strand
GGACACGTAATGGATCTTGAAGTACTATTTCTGCATCTCCCTGACCAAATCCGCCCACATTAGGATTACTCGTCAATGGTTGATCAAATTTGATAGATTCGCCTTCTGAAACAAGAAGTTCTGGCCCTGGAGGGATAATATCAACCACTTGACGTCCATCCGATGCATCCGTTATGGTTATTTCGTAACCCCCTTTTTCTTTTCGTATTATTTTGCCTACTATACCTGCTGCTGTAGCATTATAAACCGTATTGTTACTCTTGCTCCCGTCGGGATAAATCTGACCCCTTCCCCTGTTTCCGCCTACGTATATAGGATATTTTAAGAAGTGAACATCTTTCTTAGTAGCGGGGTCCGGGGAAAGAATAGGAAAGGTGATTTCACTATATTTTTGACCAGGAACAGGGCCTATCACAAGAATATTTTTTTTAGTGGGGCGATAGCTCTGAAAAGAAAGATTGCCTATCCTTTCTTTTATCTCGGGAGAAATCCGATCGACAGGAGCTAATTCAAAACCCTCCGGTAAAATAAGAACAGCCCCTACATTCAAAGCCCCCTTTTTACCATTAGCAAGAACTTGTTTTAGTTGCATATCATAAGGGATTCGAACAACTGCTTCAAATACAGTATCAGGAAGTACGGCTTGTGGAACTTCAATATCCACGGGCTTATTAGCTAAATGGCAATTGGCACATACAATACGCCCAGTCGCTTCTCGTGGATTTTCATAACCCTGCTGTGCAAAAATGGGATATGCACTTGAAATGGATGTCCGAGTTATGATATATATCATGAGCGATGCGGAAATGGATCGAGTAATCTGTTCCTTTATCCAAGAAAAAGTCTTTCTAGTTTGCATGGTCCAACCATTGATCCCGAAAATTTCTACAATAAATTGGGTAGGTCGCTAATATAGTTCCCTATCCGCGATTCTGCTATTTACTGGAATAATTTTACTGGAATAATATAGAAATCTCCGGGATGGGTAGAAATATAAAGAGTAAGTATGATTTTCCATACTTTGCTTATGTACAACTACAAAGTAAGAAACATTAGAATTGGATTAAGATGAGTGGATCCTTTTTCAATCATTCATTGAATGATAAATCACTACAAGTGACGGAGAAACACGATTTAAATAACGGAAAATCCAAAATTTAAAAAGTGTATCTAGAATGACTGGAAAAGTAGAAACAAGACCAGATAAAATTTGATCATTATGAACAAATCCAAAATCTTTGTAGACAGAGCCAATAATTAGTTCCCAACCATGGGGCGAATGGAATCCGATACATAAATCAGTTAATAAAAGAATAGAAAAAGCTTTTATTGTGTCACTTAAGTTATATAGGAATTCCTGAGCCCAAGAGTTAAGAATAACAAGTTCTTCATTACCCCAAATAGAATAACCACTTAGAATAACGAAACAGATTATATTTGTCGAGAAGTGCAAAATCGTATGGATACGATCCTCGTTGTGTATCTTGATGAATTGGATCGTTTCTTTGTGGATTCCTATACGAAGGTTTTGTAGATGTGTCTCCGAGTATTCCTTGATCATTTCCTCCAAAAGAAGGATTTCCTCTAATTCTATGAATTTTTCTAGAATATTCTTTTCTTGAATACCATTCAAAAAAATTTCGGATTGCCTAGTATTCCACCAATTAGTAACCCAAGATTCCAGACTTTTATTAAATGAAAGAGAAATCCACCAGGGCAAAAATACTAGAGATGCAAGATATAAAAGAGGAGTGAATGCTTTCTTTTTTGCCATTTTTCATTTCATCTGTGAATTTTTAATGAACCCACCTCATTAGTCGACTCTATGCGATCCAATATTTCTCTCATGCATGAGTTCTATTACAAGGTATCGAACCTATGAATCTATTCATTTTTTTATTTGTGATTTCGCAGTTTTTCTTTGAATCTAGAAAGAATACAGAAATCGATTAAGAATCCACTTCGAATGAAGAAATAATCAAAAAAATATTGTTTTCAGATATCGCAATTAGTCAAATTCGAAGCAAGTATCTCCTTTCGATGAATGCCCGAAAGAACCACTTCATTTAAGTAATGAATATTCTTTTCTATCATTATATCAAAATACTTCAATCGGTACACGCAAGAAATAGGCCAATTCGGCAGCTTTTTGTTCAATTTCCCGTGGAGTAACATTCTCATCAGTACGAGTCAAGGGAATGGCCCCCTGACCTCTGATGTCCATATAAAGGACACGACGAGCATAAATACCCTCTTTAACTTCTATTCTGACGGACTGAATATCTTTTATAAGGAATCGGAGGAAGATGCGACGATTTTTTCCAGGAAATCCCCAACGAAAAATACACACCATTCCTTCTTTTCTATCAAATCGATCATAACCACCCCCTACATTCAACGAAAGTGTGCACCACAAATAGGAGCTAATAAAGAGACCCGCGATTCCATAGAAAGACATCACGATCCCCTGTGGAAAAAAAAGGATTTGCTGAGACGGAAATAAAGATATCAAGTTTCTACCAAGATAACTGGAAGTTCCAACCAATAAGAAGCCTAATGACCCTAAAAAAAGGATAACGGCCCAGCAGAAATTACTTGTTTTTCGAGACCCCGTTATAGGTTCTATCCATATATGTTCTGATCGACAACTCATACTTGATCCGGTTTCGTTTTATTGGAATTAAGAAAATACCCCAGACTTTACTCTTTTTGTTTCCGAAGTAACTCTCATCAACTAGTACTAGTTTGCTGTGAACCTTTAAGAGTAATTCATCAAATTGGTTAGATTTCAAATAATAACATACCCTTCGTATGATCCCATCGATATACATATAGATACACCGACTTTACATTTCAGCCATCCGTCGATCCTGATATATTTTCAAATAGATAGAATTCCTTTACCCATATATCATCTTTCTACAGGCATAAGCATAAGAGCCTCTCCTTTATGTTCGGCGGAAACCGCATGTTATACCATATTCCACTAAATAAAAATCTGTGTTATGATACAAGTCTAAGTTAAAAAAAAATGGATGAGAGTTGGGCCCATCAGATCTAAACAGTCTTATTCTTTTGAACATGAAGAGATAAAGAAGCCATTGCCATTGCCGGAAATACTAGGCCTACTAAAGGCACCAACACAGAGGGAAAGTCGAAAGTTGTCATAGAATGGATACCTCGATTTACTATTTGTACCTGTTATTTTTATTTATAAAGATATCTTATAATAATTATAATTAAGAATTGTAATTATTATTAATTAATATTTCTGAAATTCGAATTTTAATTAGTATAGATCTAAGTATATATCTAAGTGAGTATATAATGGACTTATTCATCTTTCTATAGAAAAGATATGTAAAAGATATATATGATAATCGCCTTTATTATTATATTCTTTTTTTCTTCGTCTTTGGCTCTTGTCTTCTAATAATTTAATAAAGAAAAAGTTTCTTACAAATTATCGAAAGATTCGTTAGAATCCAATCCAAAAGGGATTCTTAATCAAAAGGGGATTCGCGGGAAATATAGAAAGAGAAAAACTCTATATCTATATTTTCATTTTCTATATTTGAATTATATATACGTACGTAACACGGGAAGAGGAAATTTTTTTTATTTTCCTAATTTCACGAAAAGAAGAATTCACTCTTTTATCTTGTTGATAGAGGCTTCTTAATTAGTAATCAGGAATATAAATATAGAAAAAAAGAGTTATGCGCAACTTTAACTTTTGATTCTTTCTACAATTAGATCTTATGTCAACAAAGAAACCCCGTTCGTCTTATTTTTACTTGGATTCCGATAAACTAACTACTTGTTTGCTACAAATAAAAAAATGGAACTTAATGCTCTTTAATTGAATTTTGATTCAAAGGAAAGAAAGCGTGGAGCTGAAATAACTCACTCAGAACGCTTTTTAAAGGATTACGTGGTACGATTAGATCGAATAAGCCCTTCTGGAATAAATATTCAGCCGCTTGTGAACCTTCAGGTACTGTTTTATTCAATGTTTGTTCAATTACTCTTTTACCCGCAAATGCAATGTAGGCATTGGGTTCGGCAATAATGATATCCCCCAACATACCAAAACTAGCAGTCACCCCACCTGTAGTAGGAGATGTAAGGATTGGTACATAGAATAACTTTTTATTTGATTGATAATCATATAAAGCAGAAGATATTTTAGCCATTTGCATCAAGCTCAAACTTCCTTCTTGCATGCGTGCCCCCCCGGAAGCACACACTATAATAAGAGGTAGAAATTTTTTAGTAGCGTACTCAATCAAACGGGTGATTTTCTCCCCGACCACGGATCCCATACTACCCCCCATAAACTGAAAATCCATAACCCCGATTGCTACGGGAATACTGTTTAGTTGGCCTATGCCTGTTTGAATGGCCTCAGTTAATCCTGTCTTTCTTTGATAAGAATCGACACGATCTTTATAAGGCTCCTCCTCCGAATGAAATTCAATGGGATCCAGAGAAACCATGTCTTCATCCATAGGATCCCAAGTACCCGGATCGATCAAAAGTTCGATTCTATCTGAACTACTCATTTTCAAATGATATCCACATTGTTCACAAAGATTCATTTTTGATTTAAAAAATTTCTTATAATTTAATCCATAACAATTTTCACATTGAACCCACAGATGCCTGTATTTTTGAGTTACATCCAGATCATTAGAACTTTCTCTTATAGTTAAATCACTACCATCCGTGCTGGTTCTTATACCGGAACCCTCAATCTCACCACAAATGGAACTATAAATGTAACTGTTACTGTAATTGTCACTACCACTTACAATGTCAGTCTCAATAAAGATTTGAGACTGAAGATAATTGTCAATGCAACTATTAATGTTAATATTCCAACTATATTGAGTATCATACATGTAATGATCAGAGTGGGGATCGTCAATGTTAGATCCATTATTCAGATAACTAGAATTCCGAGAACTATAAAAAGAACTTTCTAGTTCACTCTGAAA
>JAVJAP010000266.1:92500-95000 GCA_034770075.1 Aralia elata | reverse complement strand
TTGTATGGATTCACAAAGAAATACTTTGTCGATAGTAACTAAAAAAGAGATATCGAAGTAATTATTTTACTTCGACTGGATGAATCGTAGCGGTGGAATAATTAAGTTATAATTCATCGGCTGATTGTATCATTAACCATTTATTTTTTTTGGTATGAGGAACTTATCATGAATCCACTGATTTCTGCCGCTTCCGTTATTGCTGCTGGATTGGCTGTAGGGCTTGCTTCTATTGGACCTGGAGTTGGTCAAGGTACTGCTGCGGGCCAAGCTGTAGAAGGTATCGCGAGACAGCCCGAGGCGGAGGGAAAAATACGAGGTACTTTATTGCTTAGTCTAGCTTTTATGGAAGCTTTAACGATCTATGGCCTGGTTGTAGCATTAGCACTTTTATTTGCGAATCCTTTTGTTTAATCTTAGAAATATGAAAAATAAATATTTTTCATATTTTATTGCCTTGGACTTGTCATTTGCTTTTTCAAATTCTATCAAGATTTCATTCCTACAATTTCTTATTCGTTGAGAAAATAACCCACGGGAAGGGCTGATTTGTGGATGAGGAATTAGCATACCGACTCGCTTTCATCCTTCCCGTTCGTAGCGTAGTCCAAGGACCCCCTTTTTAGGAAGGATTGCAACAAAGGGGTAATTCGCCATTTTTAAATCGAATCTTTTTTGACTCGATTTAAAAATAGGAAAATTTCTATATAAAAAAAGAACAGGGGCAAAGTTATACAAAAAGAACTCTGTTCTTTTTTTTTTTTAGTCTATCTATAAGAGGAGATCATATGAAAACTGTAACCGATTCTTTCGTTTCTTTGGGCCACTGGCCGTCCGCCGGGAGTTTCGGGTTTAATACCGATATTTTAGCAACAAATCTAATAAATCTAAGTGTAGTGCTTGGGGTATTGATCTTTTTTGGAAAGGGAGTGTGTGCGAGTTGTTTATTTCAAGAATAGGCTGGATCCAACCAGCTGTACTTTTTCCGTTATAACTAGGAAAGAAAGGTGCATGATCTCACGAATGACTTCTGAATAAATTAATAAATCATATGTAAGAACGATAGCATTTCGTGATTCGTTGGTAAATCTACTTTGATTCTCTATCAACCAATAATGCGGGACCATTAAACATGGTTAAAGCTAAATCGCTTGAAGTCCAGACCCAGCATGGTACTCTTTCTACCACTATATTAATAGTAATATAGAGATGCTTTCAAAAATGAATAGTTTATCGATATAGAACACTCATATGGATAAACTTTTTTGAACCACCTATTATAAAATTAGAAAAAAGGGGACGAAATCCCCATTTTTATCCAATGCTGAATCGACGACCTATGTATTGTGTATAAAGAAAGAAAAACTTTTTGGATTTGAAAAAAAAAGAAACAACTTTGCTGACAATTACATATTTTTGTTTGGTCAGAAGAGTCCTCCTACTATTTTGGTTTTGGATGAGTGATTAGTAGTGATTAGTTTCGACGATATTTTTATTTTATTTTGGAATATGAAGAGAGAATAGAGGATAGGCTCATTACATTCAAAAAAAGATATGGGAATTTACCATAAGTAATTGAGCGTGAGAGCCAAATGAATCGAAAGATTCATGTTTGGTTCGGGAAGGGATCATGGAAGTTTTTAAATGAATGGAAAGAGAATCTACTTTCATTAAGTGATTTATTAGATAATCGAAAACAGAGGATTTTGAATACTATTCGAAATTCAGAAGAACTCCGCGAAGGGGCCATTGAACAGCTGGAAAAAGCCCGGGCGCGCTTACGAAAAGTGGAAATGGAAGCAGATCAGTTTCGGGTGAATGGATACTCTGAGATAGAGCGAGAAAAGTGGAATTTTATTAATTCAACTTCTAAGACTTTGGAACAACTAGAAAATTACAAAAACGAAACTATTCATTTTGAACAACAAAGGGCGATTAATCAAGTCCGACAACGGGTTTTCCAACAAGCCTTACAAGGGGCTCTAGGAACTCTGAGTAGTTGTTTGAACAACGAGTTACATTTACGTACCATCAGTGCCAATATTGGCATCTTGGGGGCGATGAAAGAAATAACTGATTAGTCCTTCTACTCTAGGTATTATTTTTTTTTCAAAAACGAATTAAGAAATACTCATGGTAACCATTCGAGCCGACGAAATTAGTAATATTATCCGTGAACGTATTGAGCAATATAATAGAGAAGTAAAGATTGTAAATACCGGTACCGTACTGCAAGTAGGCGATGGCATTGCTCGTATTCATGGTCTTGATGAAGTAATGGCGGGTGAATTAGTAGAATTTGAAGAGGGTACGGTAGGGATTGCTCTGAATTTGGAATCAAATAATGTCGGTGTTGTATTAATGGGCGATGGTTTGCTGATACAAGAAGGAAGTTCTGTAAAAGCAACAGGAAGAATTGCTCAGATACCCGTGAGTGAGGCCTATTTGGGTCGTGTTGTAAATGCCCTGGCTAAACCTATTGATGGTAGAGGTGAAATTT
>JAVJAP010000266.1:85000-90000 GCA_034770075.1 Aralia elata | reverse complement strand
ATCATAACAAAAAATGCATTGTGTAAAAATCCATAGTTTCTTTTTTTATTCCAGTAAGAATAAGGTTGTCAAGGAAATAAAAAAGGAAGAAAGAATAATAAGAAATGACACTTTGATTTTCTATTATATAATAAGAATGAAAATATTATTTCGTCTTTTTGTTGTTGCTTTAATAGCAAACCCTTTTTGGTTTCAAATCAGATAAATTGTTTTAGCTAGGATTCGTTGGAACAAAAAAGGCCCGGCTAGGTAGTGACCAGGCCAGGCCACGGGAGTAAAAAAGGGGCCTTTCGAACAAAATCAAAGCAAAACGGTCCTCTTTTTTTTTCTTTCTATTTTTTTTCTTTCTATTGAATCCTTCGAGTCCTTACTTGATCTAAATGGAATTGCTAATAAAAGTTGTAGATATATAATATAGATAAAGACAGAGAAAGAAAGATTTTTTCAATCCTTATTTCATGTGTAATGGAAGATAATAATTATCTTTTTCAATTGGGAGAGATGGCTGAGTGGACTAAAGCGGCGGATTGCTAATCCGTTGTACGAGTTATTCGTACCGAGGGTTCGAATCCCTCTCTTTCCGTTTTTGTTGATGACTTAATATTTGATTTCTCTTTCAAATTTCGCCAATCCTTTTATTTTTTCTTAGTTAAACATGTCGAATAGATAAAAAACCCTAAGAAAATTTAAAAATCAAGCAAGGAAAACGAAAAACCTCCTTTTATTCTTCACGTCCGGGATTACGCCCCGGATCATTAGATAGGAATCCAAAGATAAAGAGAGAAACAAAGAATATCACTACTGTGTAAACGAAAAGTTTGAGAGTAAGCATTACACAATCTCCAAGATCTTTTTTTGGAAAAAAAACGAGAAAAGAGAATAGATCCTCCATTTTTATTTTATACCAAATATTTTGACACCAAGAAATGAAGTGCTTTCTAGAAACAGAAAAGAATTTCAGAAATTCAAATTCAGTTATACTAAGAGTCTTTCATTACCAAAAATTTCTTTCATACCCCCAAATTCTATATTGTGGGGGACCCTAACCCCAATATTCTTTCACTGGAAAAAGGTCGGAATGGGGGATATGGGGTGAGCCAGATTTGGATTTATCGCGGCTATCCAAGACTTTCAATGTTTGAATCGAAGGTTCATACTGTAAGACTTATTTGATTTTATTTATTGTTAGAATTTTTTTCTCGAATAAATCATGAATTTTCTAGGATGGTATTAAAAATCTCATCGAAAACTTACAGCAGCTTGCCAAACAAAGGCTAAGAGAAAAAAGAACAAAGGTATGACTGGCATAAGATCTACGATTGGATTCAAAAAAGCATAGGCCTCGGGCAATTTGGCGAAGAAAAGACTACTCGAATAAAGGGCAGAATTAAGACAGATACAGATCAAACTAAAGATATTAAGCATAACAGACATTTTGTTCTTGGAGATAATTGCATTTTGATTGAGTTATTGATATAAGGAAAAATGAAGTTAAAGTACGGTAGACAAAAAATCCTTCTTTTTCTTTGAACGCACCCAATCAAAAATCTCCCAATTCTCAAAGGAGAATAGAAGAAATCATACTTTCATAGAATATCTTAATTGAATTCTATGTAATGATCAATGAATTCAATTAAATTCTCTATCTACACGTGTTAAAATCCTAGCAAGAATCTAATTTGTTTTATAAAGATTTTCTATAGATATTTGGACTGGAATTGACCAAAACCCAATACTAACATTATTCTTTATTATTGTCGAATAGAAATCTAAATGGGGCGTGGCCAAGTGGTAAGGCAACGGGTTTTGGTCCCGCTATTCGGAGGTTCGAATCCTTCCGTCCCAGGACATATCCATTCTATCAGAGTAAAGGTTTCTTTTGTAAATAACGTTCTGCTTAAAGGCCTAATATTGGATAGAATGTGATTCTTGTTTCTTTTCTGATTTTGAATGATTCTTCTCTGAATCATATCTTTTTTTCACAAACTGAACTAACTGAATCGAGTTCAAATTATATGCAGATATAACTGAATATATTTTTTTGTGATCCAGGTACGATGGGAACATAGGTCACATTTTTTTGAATTCAAATAAAGTTAAAGTAGGGCGGGCTTTTCATCATATGTGCATTCCCTTCATATTGAAGGAAGTTAGTTACTTAGAAAAACCTGAAAAACCTTACGTCTCATATCTATTTGAATTTTCAACGATCCGTTTTGAATCGCAATAAGAAAGAACCTACCTTCCCTATCTCTTATTCCCTATCCATTAAACTTAAATGAGGCAGCCCAATTATTAGGTTAGGACCTCTGAATTCTAAACAAGAGACAAGAGGGGGTTATTACATTCAATCAATGGGATTAAGTCTCTTAAGACTTGGGTTAGGGTAAAATAAAAATTAGGAGCAAGGGCTTAATCTGGACTTGTTTGTCTTTGTCCCTAGATAGTTCCCTTTCCGTAAAAGGGATCCTTTTTGATTTCTGATTCAGCATTCCCAGAGAATTGGGGGGGGGGGGGGGAAGTAGATAGGTCTTAATCAGCAACGGGAGATATTCATTTAAATATTTGTGTCTGTCCGAATCTCATTAACAACGAATCAAGTTACATATGTAACCGATGTTTTTTTGACCTTTTTAGGTATTTCGTGTTTGGCTCTAATGAATAATTGTAAATCTATGTAACGATTGATACTGGGTAATTCATATATTTTAGTCAATTTATGCCAAGATTGCAGAAAGATTACTTAATTCCAGGTTAAATAAAAATACATATAAAATGAGGAAATGCTTAGTTTAACTTAATATGTAATATATATGTATTTATATTATTCGATTTCGTTCTATTTTAGTGACACCGTTCAGTGACAACAGCCTTTCCATTTTTGTGAAAAAGAAATGGAATCCCTTAAATATTGAAATATTTAATATAGAATATCCATAACATAGAATATCCATAACATAGAATATCCATAACAGTGACAGTTGTTCAATCTATCTGATAGATACGAAAAACCCCTACTCGTTCATCTGATTAATAAAATAAGAATCGAACGAATAAGGACCTAAATCTTCTCTTATATCAGTCTTTTTTATCCATCTCACGAAAAAAATTGGGTTTCTTGTTCAATCTATTTATCGGCTTTAAATCATTGATGATTCAATTCGAAAAGAAAGAGATATTTCTCTTTTTTTATGATGATCCAGTCTAGTCTTTACTCTAAAACTTTATTCCAATAATGATGTCGAAATAGGAAACCTTTTCGATTATAAAAATTTTGAATGATTCCTTATGAGTTGAATCTTTGGTATTCAAAGAAGTCGGAGATGGGTCAATCTCTTCTATTGAGTCACTTGAAGATGCAGGGTTAAAAAGAATTCATTTATTCGTGTTATTTATGTTAGTTATGTTATTTCTGTTAGTTTGTTTTTTTATAAAAAAAGTTGCATTTATACAATAAAAGGTGGGGTCTTGCTAAGATTTCTTCAGAAAAATCTTTACCATCCATGTATAGAAGAAAAAGGTATAGATTAATATGTCTATGTACCGACTGAACCAATGACTATTCATGATTCCATAATTGAATCAATTCCATACTGGCTCCAAATTAGAGGAATGTTATGGTAAAACTTCGTTTGAAACGATGTGGTAGAAAGCAACGTGCGACTTGAAGGACACGATCCGGTGTGGATTCTTATTCTTACATCCGCCATTTTATATAGGAATGAAGGTGCTCCTGGCCCGACATCATTTGTTCTGTTCCACTAGAACCCCTCTTTTTGTTGGGTTGTAATGGAAATAGTACATGATGGAGCTCGAGTAGTAAAGTATTGATTCAGCTTTCAGGGGCAAGGATCTAGGGTTAATGCCAATCAATAAATGGGAACAACTTCGTAAGTATATCATCCATATAGAAATCGAAAGGATCCGATTCGGGCAAGTTTTCAATTCAAAAGGAAATTTTGTTGGAATTGATAAAACTCTTTCGATTCAAAGTGTATCGCGGGGAATCAACCATTCGTATGATTCTTTGATAGAAAGAAATCACAAAAGGGGTATGTTGCTGCCATTTTGTTGGAAGGATTAAGAAGCACCGAAGTAATGTCTAAACCCAATGATTTAAAACAAAGAAAAAGGATCCCAGAACAAGGAAACGCCGTTTCCATTGTCTCAATAACTGGATCAGAATAAAGAATCCAAATCAAAATAGATGATTGTATTTTAAACGAGACAAACAAAAGGGGGGTTAAAGACCATTCAATAAATGAAATAAATTGCTTAAAGATTTGATTTTCTTTTGAGCTATTTGAGAATTATCCAACTTGAGTTATGAGTACAAATGATTTTTTCTTTTTTTTCAGGAAGAACGAAGAAAAAAATGAGTGAAATCCTAGTCTAATTTATTTTATCAACCCTTTTGCCATTCATTAGAATTCTAGACATAGACATAACCTCGAATCATTTTTTCTCGAGCCGTACGAGGAGAAAACTTCCTATACGTTTCTAGGGGGGGTCTTGTTCATTTACTTACATCTATCCCAATGAGCCGTCTATCGAATCGTTGCAATTGATGTTCGATCCCGAAGAGAAGGAAGAGATCTTCGGAAAGTGGGTTTTTATGATCCGATAAAGAATCAAAGTTGTTTAAATGTCCCCGCTATTCTATATTTCCTTGAAAAAGGCGCTCAGCCTACAGGAACTGTTCGGGATATTTTAAAGAAGGCGGAGGTTTTTAAGTAACTTTGCCCTAATCAAAATCAAACGAAATTCAATTGAGGAAATAAAAAAGGGGGCAGTGATTCGTATAAAATTTTGTATAACTTTTCTATACTTTGTTTTTTATTTCCCCCCCTTTTTGCGCTCTATTCGTATGTATTTATCATTGCTTCTATAGAATCTAATATTTTATAACGACAAAACCCTAGTTGGTTGATCCTAGAAATGTAAAATTCTGGCATTTTCTTCAATTGGGCGGTTTTCGTTGGAACTTTACTAACACGTAA
>JAVJAP010000266.1:65000-77500 GCA_034770075.1 Aralia elata | reverse complement strand
AGAACGTTATTTATTAAAACTTTAATGACCCCCGAATTTGGAGTATCCTACTTTTCACGCAATTCACAGGGGTTTTCCAACAATCAATCGATATTTCACGATCAAGGGTGTTAATACTCTTTGTAAGTATCGGTCCTTAATCTATCGTATTAAACAGTCGAAATATGGGTCGAAAGAAAAAATCTCTATTATGATAGGGCGCTTCTTCCGTATACCAATGAATTCCAATGACCCCAGAAATGATTACATAGGAGAAGAATCCGTTGGCGTCCTTCCCAATATCAATAGGTTGATTATGGTTTCGCTCCCTATGTATCTTCCAAAAGGGAAAAAAGATCTCTGAGAGTTGTTTTCCTAGGAATCCGAAAGAGAGTACTTGGGTTCTCAGCCAATAACTAAAAAAGTGTATAGCAATGCCTGAATTAAAAACTGGTGGTCGCGGTTTGGTGGAGGAACTGGATCGGAAAAAAGAGGGAATCTAGCCAATTGGAAATGGATCTTCCTGATCAATCCAGAGAGAGAGATCCTTTAGATTCCATTACAGTAAAGAGGAATCGGAATATTCACAACAAAGATCAATCAGAAGAAGAGATTCGAACAACTAAAAAGACAAGATCGATATTCTTTGTGGAATCCTTCCTTTCATCAAACGGAACGAACAGATGATAGACTCAAACCGATTACCCGAAATGCCTATCTGGATATTCCTCAATGATCCCGGCTATACACGGAACGTGAAGAAGCAGATGATTAATTAATCATCTGCTTCCGGAAGAAATCGAAAGAATTTCTTGGGAATACCCTACAAGATCCGTTCGTTCTTTTTTCTCTGACAGATGGTCAGAACTTCATTCTGGGGTTCGAATCCCTACTGAGAGGTCCACTAGACCATCAGAAATTGTTGAAGAAACAATACAAGAACTTTCTTTTGTCGTCCCTTCGAGGCGATCGGAAAAGAAAGAAATGGTTTCTATATTCAAGATAATTACGTATTTACAAATTACCGTCTCAATTTCATCCTTATTTCATCACTATCCGGGATGTGATATCAGGTTCCGAAGGCATGAACCGGATATGGATAAGTTCCAATAATATTTCATTCTTGAACAAAAATCCATTTTTTGATTTATTTCATCTATTCCATGCCCGGAACTGGGGAGGCTACACGTTACACCACGATTTTGAATCAGAAAGAGAGGAAGATTTCAAGAAATGGCAGATTTATTCACTCTATCAATAAACCGAGCCGGATCTGGGTGGTATCATAAGGGATTTTTGCCTTTTTTTTTCCTATTGAAAAATCCTAGGTATTGGAATGAAAAAAAAAAAAAATTTTGCTGAATATTTTTTTAAAAAAAAAAAAAATAATGAAAAATTATGTGGATTTGGGATTAGAAGAAACAAAAAATGTGGTTTTTTTGAATTTTTTTTTTGTATTTTTTTTTATTGATTTTTTTTTTTGTGAATAAAAAAAATGGAATAAATTTTTTTTTTTAAAAAATTTTTTTTTTTTTTTATAAAAATTTTTTTTAATTATTTTTTTTTTGAAGGATGATTTGGATTTGAAATTTTTAAAATTTTTGAATTGGATTTTTTTTTTAGAATTTTTTTAATTTATATATTGATTGTTTTTATTTTGTCTGATTTTTTTTTTTTGAAAAGGTTTTCTAAGTTTTTTTTTTGTCAAGTTGCTTTTTTGTTAATATTTTTTTTTTTGTGAGTTTTAATAAATTAATTTAATTTTTGAATTTTGATTTTGAATTATGTTTTGTTTTGAAAAATTTTTAATTATTGATTTTATTTTTTTATAATATTCTTGAAAATTATTTTTTTTGTTATTTTAAAAGTTGATATAAAAAAATATTTTTTGATCAATTTTTTTAAAATTTTGATTAATATGATATTGATTTTTATATTTATAAAAAAATATTTGTAATTTTGAATTTAAATTTAATTAGATTTTTTTTATTTTTTTTATTTATTTTATTTTTTTTTTTTTTTTATTATTTTTTTTTTTTATTTTTTTTTAATTTTTATAATTTTTTTTTTTTTTTTTTTTTTTTTTTTTTATTTTTTTTTTTAATAATTTTTTTTTTTTTTTTTTGTTTTAAGGGGATATTTGTATTTTTTTTTTTGAATGTGATGGGTTTTTTGGAAAAATTTTTTTTGAAATTATTTTTTAATGTTTTTTTTTTTTGAATTTTTGATTTTTAAAAATTTTTTTTGATTAAATTTTTGTTATATATTAATTATATTTTTTTTTTTTATTTTTTTTTTGGAAAATTTTGTTGTTTTTTTTTTTTTTTTTTATAGAATATTTTAGAATATGATTTTTTTGAAAAAAGTAAAAAAAATTTTTTTTTTTTAAATAATTTTATTTTGGAAAATTTTAGAAATTTATTTTATTTTATTTTTTGATTATTTAATTTTTTTTTTGTTTTTATTTAATGTTTAATAAAATTAAATATTTTTTTATTTATTAATTTAATTTAAATTTTTTTTATTTTAAATTTTTTTTAATTTTTAAATATTTTTTTTTTATTTTTTTTTTGAATTTTATGGTTTTTTGAGTTGTTTTATTTTTAAAATTTATGGAATTTTGAAAAAATTTTTTTTTTTTTTTGAATAGAAAAATATTTTTGATATTTTTTTTTTTTATGGGATATTTTTTTTTTAAATTTTGTTTTTTTTTTTAATAATTTTATTTAATTTAATAATTTTATTTATTTTTTTTTTTTGTTTATTGATATTTTGATTTTTTATTTTTTTTTTTTTTTTTTTGAAATTTGAATTTGATGAAAAATTTTTAAAAATTTTTTTAAATTTTTTTTTTTTATTTTTTTTTTTTTTTTTTTTTTTTATTTTTTGTAATATTTATTTTTATTTTTAAATTTTTTTTTATTATTTTTTTTTAAAATTATTTTTTATTATATATTTGATAATTTTTTTTTAAAAAAATGATTAAAATATAAGATTTATATATTTTTATAAATATATTTTTTTTTATTTTTTTTTTGATTAATATTTATTTTTTAATTTTTAATTTTTTTTATTTTATTTTTAAAAAATTTTTTGAAATATATATTTATTTTTTGATTTTTTTTGTTAAAAATAAAAATTATTTATTTTTTTTTATTGTTATTTTTTTTTTGTTTTAATTTATTTTTGATTTTGGATTTTTTTTTGATTATTTGAAATATTTATTTGATAATTTTTTGAAAGAAAATTTATTTTTTTTTTTATTTTTTTTTTTTTTTTTTTTTTGGGTTTATTTTTTTTGTTTTTTTTTAAAATTTTATTTTTTTTTTTTTTTATATTATTTTGGTATTTATGGAATTTTTATTTGATATTTTATATTTAAAAAAATTTTTCTAATTTTTATTATTTTTTTTTTAATTTTTTTTTATTTTTTATTTTGGTTTTTTGTTTGTATTTAAAATTTTTTTTTTTTATTTTAAATTTTAATTTTATATTAATTAATTTTTTTTTTTGTTTTTGTTTGATATTTTTTGAGATATTTTGATATTTTAGATTTTATTTTTTTATATTTATTTTTTTTTTAATTATATTTTTTTATTATTATATTTTTTTTTTTTATTTTTTTCATTATTTTTGTTTATGTATATGTATTTTGATTAAAAAATTTTTTTTATGATTATTTTATTTAAAAAAAATTTTCCAATTTTTTATTTTTCGAATATTCAAAAAATGCACATATTTCCCGCTCTACTAGCTCCGAATAAATTAAAAATTACGTTGCATTTAAGATTTTTTAACGAAAGGACCTTCTTAATTTTCCAACAACAAAAAACGGAAAAAGCTAAGCTTTTTTCACCCTTTTCAATATACTAGGGGAATTTTCGCTTGGAAAAAAAGGAAAATGTTTCCATTACTAATGCGGATTAGCGGGTTTCCCCCCCATAAAACCCAATGGGTTTCTCCAATGGCAACGAGATTCCCTTTTGGGGTAGCCACATTTTTTAACCAAAAAATTGAAGGCCCTCCCCCATCGATTTAGTATTTACAACAGAGAAAAAAAAATCAAAATTATAGGACACTAATTTTTAAACAATTAGATTCCCGCTCTTTCCAATAGGACCCCAACTTGGGAATTTTTTGGAGCGAATCCCCAAGGTAAAGAAATTCTGGTTCAGGATTCCATGGGAATTTCCTTTTTCTATCTAGAAATAGGAAGGGGCCCTGTAAGCCAAAAAACAAAAAAATGTTAAACTTTCCCTTAAGTTAAGTTTGGCCCCAACCCCCCCCATAGATCCCTATAATTCGTATCCCTATAATGGAAAGAAAGAAATTTCATTGGTTTAACGGGAAAAGGGTAGGAAATTTCATTTAAATTTTAGTTACAAATGGTAAAAACCTATTATCCCGGAAAAAAAAAACTTGGAAACCGAGCATGGAAGAAAAAAATTAAAACGAATTTTACTTTCTTTTATCTTTTTTTTGATGTTTGTGTTCTGGGCCGGATTCGGTCGCCCTCAAGGGATCTTTGGGGTTCCCCCCCCCCCCCCCCCCCTCCTACCCGGACCCCCGATTTTGAAAAAAAATACTTTGGGTAAAAAAAATCAACTTACTTTATGGGGACTCGTTTGGAAGGAAAAAGGAAATTTCTGAAATTCTAGTTTTTTCACCCATGGGGGGGGCTAATTGTAGAAGGTAGAAAGGCCCGCCCCCCCCTTCCCTGGTGGGATTTTCCCTTCGCGGGGACCAGAAAACAAAAAAAAGAATTGGCGAGTCAGGTTTTTTTTGGATTAAATGGGATCCGAGAGTTGGGAAAACAATTTGGCCTTTCTATTCGGCCCGGAAAAAAAACAAAGTGGAATTGCCCCTTAGATTATGATTGGCAAAAAAATTGGGATCTTTGAGTTCTAATCCCTTGATTCCAGGCCGGATTTTCTCTATGAAAAAAAACGATATTTTCGCGAGTTTTTGTTTTTGAAAGAAGGGGGAAGGAAAGAAAGGAAGGCCCCCTCCCGAACCCCGCAAAAAATAAAACCAGATAAAGAGAAGGAGGATTTATTTTAAATCCACATTTAAAGTTTTGGGGGCTTCCCCCCTTAGAATATGGGCGCCCCTTGGGGGCATTTTTTTCCTTATTTTGAATTGTAAATCCGAAAAAAGGGCCCCCCAAAAATGGAAAATTTTTGGGGAAATTCCCCTATTTTGGGTCCCCCCCCCCAAGGTTCATTTTCCGGGGGGCCAAGGCCGGGATCCCCTTTATTGGAAATGGGGAAGGAGGGGGATGGAGCTTTCAAGAGAATGAATTTGCGGAGTTTCCTTTGCAAAAGAGTGGAAAAAAAAACATTGTTGCAGTACCCAGACAACACGACGAGAGATACTCTTCCAAAGAAAAAAAACCAAGGCCTTTTTTTTCCGTAAAATTAAAAAGCCCCAATATTTCAATATTTTGGGGGGAATCCCCCTGCCCAAGAATCCCAACGTCCCGTTTTTTTCCTATTCAAAAAGAAATCAGGCCCTTTGGTTCCCTCTTGGAGGTGTTTTTCCAAACATCCGAGAATGTATTTTGCAGATGAGAGAGAATGGGTTTCAAAGGCGGGGACACCCCCTTTCCTTTACTTTCCCAAAAAAAAAACGGGAATCCTCCCTACAATCTATTAATAAAATAAAATAACCGCCTGGTTATATCAATCAAATGGGACGGACGAAAAAAGGAAAAGCACACTTTCGAAATTGTTGAATTAATCGCCCAGGAAGAATGGGGTTATTTTAGAACCAATAAAATAAGTTGCATTTCCCCATTTTCATTAAATGGTGATTCTTTCCGGTTCTAATAAAACTCTTATCCGAAGGGTAGAAGGTTATCAGTATAATTTAAATCCAAAACTCTTATTCCCTATCTTAACAAAAACGGAACCTCGCTAAATTTTGGGGAAATCAAAATGGACACAAAGGAAAACCATTGTTTTGAGGGGGGAAAAAAGGATGGGGGGGGCTTTTTACCCGGATTGGAAAATGGAAAAAAAAAAAAAAATTTTGGGTGATTCCATGGGAAACCAAGGGGGAGGGGGAAAAAAGGAATTTTCCACCCATTTTCCTTAAGCAGGGAAAAAAGAACATTGTGGGCCCCATGAATAGGAGGGGATTTTAAAGATTTGGGAAAACAAGAATCTGGGGACTGGTGGTTTGGTTAAGAGTGTTCCGGTGGAAAAAAAAAAAAGCTTGTTTTCTTTTCCCATTTATTTTTTGGAACCCTTAAGGCTTCCATGGGGGGGGAAAATAAAACCCAACTTATGATTAGCTTACCTTTGCTTGAAACCCACGAAAAGGGAAATTTGAAAAATCTTAGGATTCAAAAACCCCCAAAACTATTGTGGGGCTTTTAATGGGATTTGGTTATTTGAACTGAAACTGGCTCTACCTAAAACAAGTGGAAATTTCCTTTTTGGGAACAAGCTGAAACAATCCCAGGTTTTCAATTTTATATTTTTCCCCACGGAACGGAACTCAAAGGATAAAAAAAGGGGGATGTTACTTGGGGATTTCGGATAGGATAGGCCCCCCCTGGAAAAAAGCCGATTAGGGGGGGAAAAGGGCTTGGAAATTGCCCAAACCCAGGGCGGGGGTCTATTAATTTGGAAAAAATTTTTCACCCCGACCCAAGGGGGGAAACAGTACACCCATTTTGGTGTATCGGGTCCTCCCAGTGGCCCAAATGTTCACTGAAAATGGGTTAAAATCCCGCCAAATCCCTAAAAATAAAACGGGACCTAATGTTAAATGTTTTTAACTTTTATCTGCTTGTCTGGGGTGGGTTCTTTTTACGGGGGCGGGGCCATATTTTGTTTAACCAGAGGGGTTTCTTAAATCTCCCCCTTTGTTGTTGATTTTTTCACTTGTTGGAAAGGGGCCATAGACTACGGGGGGGGGTGGGGTTTGGGGTTAGAGGGGCAGGGCGGGGAACGATATTTTTAAATAGGCCAAGGGGTGGAACTTTTCCCCCATTCATAATTAGGTAATAGAGAAGGGATTCCACCCAAGATTTTAGATTGAATTTACCCCCGCCTGCCCCGGAACCTAACTAAAATCTTTAGAATTTCCAAAATTCCCAAAAGGGAGCATTTTCGGGAATTTCGAATATCGGGTTAAAATATTTCAAATTTACCCGAAATTTCCGGATTCCCGAAGCCTATTATTAAAATGGGGAATGTGGGCCCCATCAAAATGAAAGCAATGTCTCTCAAATATTTATGGACCTTTGAAGGAGGGACTCCGAATACCATCCCCACCGCTTCTTTTAAGCCACCTCGACGATTTTGGAGGGTCTTCCGGCGGTTGGGGTCCCTTACCATTTCACCACCACCCAAGGCAATCTTTGAAAAAAAGTGGAAATCATATTCCATGAAATATGATATTCTATCTAGTGTGATGTATGGGGAATATATGGTCCAAAGGTGGAAGTTATTTCTATTGGATTCGGTTCCATGGTCATA
Organism: Aralia elata; assembly: GCA_034770075.1. Taxonomy (NCBI): domain Eukaryota; kingdom Viridiplantae; phylum Streptophyta; class Magnoliopsida; order Apiales; family Araliaceae; genus Aralia; species Aralia elata. The sequence goes on along the minus strand of JAVJAP010000266.1, from coordinate 70,034 downwards.
TAGGCCCGAGTTGGACATCCATATTGCTTCGATTTGAATTATCCGGGAGAATGCCGTTATATAAGGATATCCAATCTATCAAAAAAAAAGATTGGAACCAACAATCAAAACCCCATTTCTCGATTCAATAGAAGCCCCAAAGAGGTGGAATTAGGGTCCCAAAATAACGAGAGATTATGTAAAAAAGCAAGGTCCGATTACTACGGCCTATATTCCTAATCCTAAATGTAATGGTAACCGGGGGGGGGGACGTAGGGAAATCCATATGTAAACTTGTTATCTAGTTTATCTATTTAGATACGGCCCCTTTCAATATGGGTAACCCCCTTCTCATAATGAGAATGTATATAACTCTATTCCGGTCTGGGTCCGGTTAAATGGAAATTGAACTTATATTAATCATGGAATCGAACTCGATTCATCAGATTCTAGATTATAAGTTCCATAAACCCTAAGCCCATTTTCCCAATTTTGGGCGGGAACAGGATTCTACTAATTCTTTGATTCCAGTTAGTTAAGAGGGGATTTTGAACTAAGAAAAATTAGACCCTAGAAGCTAAAAAAGGGTATCCTGGAGCAATTGCAATAATCGGGTTCATTGATTAATTCCTGGTAATAGTTAGATGCTATTCACACCATACAATCATAACCTCAATTCGGATGGGGAATTGTTTTGATCTGAAAGGAGATTCTTCTATAATTTTTCGCACGTGAGGGGTTTATTTCTTGGTTTTCGTCCAATCATTAAATAAACTTGAATTATTTTTTTAGATAATAGTAGATAGAAAACAACGTCTTTGTAAAGGAGTTCCTATTTAAAAAAAATCCAAGAAAATATAGGCCTGCCTGCCCATCCACACCAGAATAAATAGAGGTTTTCCGAAAAAACCTTGCTAGTGGAAAGGAAGGACCTTCCTAGGGATAAAGAAGAACCATAGGGGCTAAAAGAAAGGAGAAGCCAAACAAAAGGAAATCTTTTCGTGTATAATCCTGCATAAATCTTCGAAATGTTATCAAGTTTTCCGGGTTACGTAGACCAAATAATACAATTGCAAGGCAAAAAGTTTTCCCTAGATTCCATGGGAGATAATAGAAACAGCATTATTAAGTTATCATGCTTGGCATATCCATTCATTTGAGTCTCCAACAATTAATTCCAATAATTTACATTATCCGATTTGAACCTTATGGACGAATATGCAAGGCATTACGTTTTTTTTCAATTGCTTTGTTTTTGAGTAAATAGCAAATGGAGATTCCCCAATATCATGCTAAGAATAGCTAGGATTTCCAGAAGAGGATTTTTTGCCATTTCGTTTGATTGAGAAATAAAAAAGGAAATATCGAAAAAAATTCGGAGTGGGCTGAAGCTGAAAGCAGCTACTTTCGGAAGTAAACAGAAAAGAAAAAGGCAACGGACTCTGGGAGTGGGAGAGTCAGAGTCGAAAAAGGAGGAATTCCCTCACTTCTTTTTTTTCTCTCATTCAAAACCGTGCATGAGACTTATCATCTCCACACGGCTCCTAAGTGATAAAAGAAAAGAAAGAAAGATGAGTTTCTTCTTTTCTTTTTTTTTATTACCTTTCCCTCCGCGTTATGTATTAAGTTAACCGAAATCCATTCGATTTCTAAAAAAAAAAGGATTTTACTAATCCTTAAAAACTTTTTCGAGGAATCCCTTCATCAAGTGGGGTTTTGTGAAATGGAACTTATTTTTTTCCAAATCTTTTTCGATCTTGGGTTCCGTAGGAAGCAAAATCATGAAAGATTTGAGAAATAAGAAACCATTCTGATTTTGATTTCGTTTCCTCAATTGCCCATGAGGATGATTCATCTTGAGGGTGATCCTTTTTTTGTTCGAAACGGATGCTCCCCTATTTACCACTCCGTAAGTCTCTGAAGGGATGAGAAACCAAAACTATGTTAGGCATTCTTTACAACCGAAGAATTCACAAGTATTGATTATAACGTCATTTAGGTTTCCGATCCCTTTGTAGGGAACTAACCCCGTAAAATAACGAACGAACTTTTGGCCAAAATGAAAAATTTCTGTTTTATATCATAAAATAAAGAGATTTCGTCCGGTGTATTCCTGACCCTGCTTTTGCACCTTAATTGTTATTTTGAACCAAGTAAAAAAGGGTCTTGTCTTGGTCCCGAGTGTGGGGATAGCATTTTCTTCTCTTCTGCATGTCCCATTGGAGTTTTGAAAAAAAATCCCAAACAATCTTCAGAGATAGATAGAGGAGGTTAGGAATTTTATCGAAAACGAACCGCACTCCTTTCGTATACGTTCAGGAGTCCATTTGATGAGAAGGGGCTTGGGGGAAAGCTTTTGAAACCCAATTCCCTAACCAAGTGATTGAATATGGAGCGCAAATTTGAAAATTTTCCTGGGGGAGTTATACATTTGTGTATTGGATAAGGGACCATTTTCCACTATTTTCTTGGAAGCTCGGATTCTCTCCCCCGGATTGAAAACCAATTATAGCCCAAGAGAAACCCATGGAACCAGAATAGAAGAGCTTGCCCCCCACCCATGGAGTAAAATAGTTTCATTTAGGTTAAGCCTCATTAGGACCGTACAATCTTTCTTTGGTATATTCCAGATAAATAGGTTAGGGAGGGCATAAAACTGAAAAACATTCTGGAGCTACAAAGATAGTTATTAAAAATCGTTTTAGGCTAACCCGCAATTAAAAACATTCCTCCTAGGAGTAAGCTGGTTAATTACGAATAAGAGGATAACTCTGGTTTTTATAGCCATTTCTTGTACAATTCCAATGTACTCTACGGATAGAGGAATACATAGAAGTTGAAACATAGTAATATAAGAAATTGAAAGATTTTCGTTTGAAATTGTTTCGTTTGGAATTTCCCGAAAAGCTAATTCATAGGTTCTTCTCTCCCATTCGGATAACATAAGAGGGGCCGTTATGCTCATTACTAAAAACTTGGTTGAAGAGGATTGAAATATAACCAAGGGTATATCTTTTTGATCAGAGGTTGAAAATCGATCATCAGAAGAAGAAATTAGGCCAAAAAATTAGGATACAATTCTGGGAAAAATCAAAACTTCCATCGAAGGAGAAAGCAAAAATGAAAGGCTTTTCATAAAAAAATTCTCGTAGAAAATCGGAAGAATGAAGTTTTTCATTTCTGTACATGGCCAAGAATCATGGGAAATTAGTAACTGGCATCCAATTTTTCCAAAAAAATCCCAAATTGTTTTCCGAACTTTCCATTTTTGGGAATGGAAATATTTACGGAAATCTCCCATGAATAGGATTCAAAACCTTATTCCATTGGTATTTACATGAGGTTCCTCTTTTCTTATTTCTTAAGGAAAGTCCCCGAGAGGGCTTAGTTGATCCATGATTTTTGTTTCATCTTTCTTTTTTTCCTTTTCGTTTGTTTTCGAGAAATATATCGATTTCAATTCCCGATTTCTTTCCTTTTTCTCTTGATTTCTTTTTCCGAATCGAGATGTATAGATTCCCTGTTCAATGGATTATACGAAAATGTGGGCAAAAAGGCTCTATTTGCCTCTTGCCATTTCTATGAGTTCCTTCTTCCTTTTTTTTTTGCGTATGGCCATCGCCACTCACTCCCCTTTGGCAGCATTCCCAACTAATTTCGGAACTTTAATTTTGAAAGCCATATTTTCGACCCCGGACGTTTTTCGGGGATGCCGCTAAATAATAACCAACCGAATGGCAAAGTTTGCTTTTCCTTGTGTGGGATTTCCTATTTTCAATGGGAAACTTTGATGAGTCGATCCACCTACGCGTCCTTGCCTTTTACTGCTATTATTCGGGAGTTTTACTCCACGTATTTGCTTGGGACGTAAAAACAGGATTAGTGGGATTTGTTTTTCTGTTTCTTTTGTTGAAATCTTTTTTCACGGCTCGATTAGAAGATAATTTTGATAAGCCAATGATTTTTTTCCGTGTTTTCAGAAATACGGTTTTAACCAAACATGTTAACTATATCGATTTACGGATATAATTGGATCGGGATTTTGCAGTTTTTTCTTCTTTGCAAGTAACCTCCGAACGTGGACATGAAGCGTGAAAGGGGTTTCAAGAAAAATCCGTTTTCTTTTTTTATAAGGGCTTATGAAAATCACTTATTTTGGGCTTTTTGTTACCTCCATATTGTAGGGGTGGGATCTCAAAAGATATTGGAAAGATTCTCCCTCCAATAGGGGCCGTACATACGGACTTTCATCGAATACGGGCTTTCCCGCAGAATTTCTATTATGTAATCTATTGAGAATTCGAGGTATGGGAAAATTCTGTTTTACTCACTTGAAATTTGAGTATCCCGTTTCCCTTCCTTTTCCTGCTAGGATTGGAAATCCTGGTATTTTTTACATATCCATTACGATTGGAGTCCTTGGGTTTTCCGAAAATAGTGTAAAAAGAAGTGCTTTCGACGTCATTTGCTATTTGACTCGGACCTGTTTCTAAAAAAAGTCGAGGTATTGTTTCGGAATTGTTTGGTTGGGAAACACGGGACAAAAGTTCAGGGAAAAACCTCTGGAAATTATTTTCAATATTGAACCTTGGACATATAATTAGTTCCGGAATCGAAAATCTTCTTTTAGAAAGAAGATTCTTTTTGTTCTCATGGTAAGCCCTGCTCCAGTCCCCCTTACGGAAACTTTCGTTTATTGGGGGATTTAGCCCCATACACTTCACATGTTTCTAGCGATTCACATGGGCATCCATTCAAATGATTAAACAAAGTTCTTGGATAAGAATTCTTACCAACGCACCTAGAAACGCCCTTGTTGAACGAATCCTTTACTTCCGACAAGCATCTAGGGGTTCCTCGAAACAATGTGGAATTTATCTCTCACAACCGGGTAAAATCCCTTAAACCCTTCCCCCTCTTACTAAGACTACAGGAAAATGTTCCTTGTGAATTTATGGCCCAATACCGGGTATATAAAGCAGGTGGATTTTCAAATCCAAGAGGGTTAATCGTTACTCTGGCCAACCCTTTTTACGTTTAAGGCAGAGTTTGGTT
>JAVJAP010000266.1:52500-57500 GCA_034770075.1 Aralia elata | reverse complement strand
AACTCCTGAGAGGGTCGAACGATACGCGTAAAGTATGTTACCTAGTTGAGGGAAGGTGTATGGGAAAAATAAGATAACCCCCAATCCGGGGGAGTTGAAAAAAATAGACACATGAAAAACCCGGTAAGCTCCCTAAATAGCAGCTTGTGGACAGGAGCCTCATCGGGCCCTTTGAAAAACCCCTCAGAGCCGTGGCCCTGTTTGATAGTAATGGAGCCCCGGCGACCTTCTATAGGCTCAGTGGCCTTTTTGGGTTAGAAGGGGAACCCACCGGAGACCCGTAAAGCGACGAAAGTTCGGATGAGTATGTTCATAGTTGGGCAATTGTACTCCCCACTCCGACTGCCCCCTTTTATGGACCACGAATACCGCTTGGGGGTGATATCTATTCTCCACTGACCAGGCGAAATAGTGTAAGCCTTGTGGGGGGTAGTGGGTCTTTGTCTTCTCCGTGGAAATAGACTAAAGTTGGGGGAGGGTCCCCCGAACCCGGACCTGATTGCTTGAAGAAATTCAGCGGAATGAGTTTGTGGTTTAAGGGGGTGTGGGGAGAATGTTCCACGTTCGAAGACCCAGAAGCTAAGCCCTGGGATTACCTGTCCCTCGAAATGGCCCGTTTTGGATAGGCTCCGCAGCAAAAGCAATTATTTTTGAAACTGGACCATCTTAGGGGTAAATGCTCATGCTGTGTGTATTTTCGCTGTGGTGCGGGGCCTCGCGTTGAGATGCCCGGTAAACCTCAAATTCGAGGGCAAAACTACCCTGAAAAAAATACCTTGACTAATGGACCTCAAAAATTAACCAGGGGTCGCAAGGTCGGCCACCAGTTGAGAAACCGAAATGGGGGGTGCATATAAGAACTTCATTCGTATCCCCGAGGAAGGGGGGATAACAAGCGCCCTGGATCTCAAACCAAATTGCTAGCAAGAAGGCCCACCCTACAAATGACCGCTTCGCAGTGATTAAAGGTAATTTATAATCTATCCTATTCTGGTTTTTTAAAGGGGTATGCAAAAGAGAAACCCAGCCAGTGAGGTTTGGCCCTCTCAAGAAGTCAGCACCCCACCCTTGGAAGAGATGGGTGGCCCGTTAATATGACCTTCCCCAACTGATCTGTTTGAGCGTCTCCTTTTGACGCCGAAGACTTGATATCGGGGCCTGAATGTCCGTATCTATGGCCCTGAATGCCCTGTGGGAAAATGTAAAAAATAAGCATTCGCGGGTTAGGGGGAGCGTTCCTGCTCCCCTTAGAGGGATGTAACAGTAGACCCGCAGCGTCGTGCAGGGTTAGGTGGTACCGAAGACCGAGTTCAAAGCGCAGGAAATGTCTGGCCTTTGAGTAAACGCCAAAAAACATTTTGGGATGGGGAGGGATATTCCAGTATGCTCACTGGAAAATACCCTAAAGGGGTTTTCTCTCCTGCAAGAGTTTGTTGCCGTGTTCCCCCCCACGGAAGGGGGCGTGAGGTCAGGGTTCGTCTAGGAGCCCCCACCTCACCCCAGAGCCCCGAAGAAAGGCGCCCCGTAGTACCGAATGGACGAAACTAGTAAGGTTTGTGGGAATATTCCTGTAAACGTAACCCCCTGTGTTAGTGTCCCCCCCCGAGGGAACCGTGAGGGAGGCTCTTTGGTGTAGCCAGAAGATTTTTTTGTTTATCGGGTTATTAGTTCAAGGACCGTAAGGTTGACCATGCCTTTTTTTTCGGGTTTAAGAAGTGGGATTAGAGGAAAATTGCCTCCGAGCCATAATGTTTATTCCGGAGTACCAGGCCGCTACGGTCGCTTGAAAAAGTGTAGTAACCCAACGCCATTACTCCGCTCCCCCCCCCCAGGAAAAAGCTCGACTATCCAGACCATTTCCCAACAAAAGGGGTACCTAGTATCCTCGTGAAACCCGGACCACAGCCGGTAGGGTAGGTTAAGAGGCTAATTACAGCTAGGGGGCCCGGCGGAAAGACCAAGACCTTCTCTTCCTCCTTAAGCGAAACATCAGGGCCCAAAAATCACGCTCCCCGTATAAAACTTTCGGGATTAGAGAATTCCTGTAGATATGGGGTTTGATGCCCGTCCCACTCCCTCACAAAAAGTGGCTTTTGGGGAGGTCCCGCCCAGATAAGTTAGTTGTGACCCAGGGCTCCGTTGGCGGACTGGTCTGTGTGTTGTTAATTTAATCGCAAAAAACAAAACAGGATCCCCCCCCCCCCCCTCCCGCAAAGTGTCGTATAGCTTGACCATGGTTATGGGGGGCTTGTAACGCTAACACCCTGGCCCCCCAGTGGCCGGTATTTGGGAAATGGTCCCAAAGGAATGTTGGTGACCTGATGACACGGGCGGTTGGAGCCGCACGGTCCGCATTTTTCCGATTAGCCTCCCGGTGGTATACGGCGGGCCGGTTAAACTTGATAAAAACGGTCCCCCCTAAGGTTAGCGAAATTCTCCTTTGTCGGGGTATGTTTCCGACCCGCTCGATAAAGTGCCGTAATTATGTAACGCGTAATCTGGGCCAACTGCTCCCCCTATCGGAAGAGATGGGGCTTCGCGGTGAAAAATTGAGACCCCCTTGTCCCAGGTGGAAGATTGGTGGGAACTACCTGGCCACCTCTACTAGCGACAGAAAGAACCCCTCCTGTATGGGAAGCCTTTCTAACTGGTTCCCCAGGGGGAAGATTGGCGTTTTGGGCTCTTTCCTGCCGGCTAGCTTTGGTGGGAGGGCGAGAAGGCCCTCCGTTTCCCGGGGGGGGCCCGAGAGCCTCATCAGCGTGTGGGGATGATAACCAACTCCTGGACAGTAGCCCTAGGAAATTTCTAACCTATGGTTTGTTCCAGGGAAACCTACGGGCCAAGGGAACAGTCCCTCATGGTAGACACCGAAAGTGTTTATTTTTCCTTTATGGGGGGCGTAAGTGACCTCCCAGATAAAGGTAAACGGGAGGGGCGGTGCCAAAAAGGTTTTTCCTCCGGGGCCTACGGGAACGGAAGTATTGGGCCGTCGAGAGTGCAATGAGGGCATGAAGGGGGAAAGTCCCTTTTGGACTGGGCAAGGACTCCACCGCCCGTTCCCCCGGGTGCAAGGGTTCCGAAAAAAGTCTTGGCCCTTAGAGATTGCAGATCCGACCCGGTGGGCCGAAGTGGGAACAGGGCCCGGGCCGTCCCCCCCCCCCGCCTTATCAAACGGATAGAAAAGTGGGTTTACTCCCCTTAAGGGGATAAACCTAGGTTACTCGGATCTTCCGCCCAAAGAGTCGCTTTCACATCCCGGGGGGACGGGACGACGGTTGGTTTGGTTCAAACCTCGAATGTCGGTCCCTCTTTTCGCATCATACCTGGGGGGCTGTAGTAAAAATTGTATTTCCAAGGGTTTGGGTGCTTGTTTCCGCCCCATTATTGAGTGGCTGGTAACGGTGTAAGCTGGGTTCAGATAACGTGCGTTCACACGTTGAGACCAGTTTCCGGTCCATATAACCTCGAGACTCCTTCTGTTGGGGTGGGGCGGTTTTAAGGAGCCATGTTGGGAGAAAGGACTCGCTTGTTCACTGTGTAGGTTACGACTGAGGACCGGCGAAAAGGATTCGCTAGCCTCTGGTGGGGTTCATAAAAAACCAGTTAATCGGAGTTATGCCCACGGTTAAAACCGCTTGGATGGTGTAAGCCATTAGGTGCGGTGTAGTCGGTTAATCACTGCTGGAACATGCTTCCTAAAGTAAGGTATGCCCCACCCCACCAGGATGAAGGTGGCCCACTCTCCTATTTCCCCCGACCTTCCGCTCCCTCCCAAGAGGCCCCCCCTTCCGGTAGTCACAGCCCCCGAGAACCCAAGGCGGAACGGTGTTTCTCTGCCCATCGCGGGGAATTGTTGGAGCCCCCGACCAAGAAGGTTTTGGAGATATTCCTCCAAAAGAGAAGGTCACGGCGAGACGCGAGACCGAAGCCCCGTTTTTATTCATTAACGAATTCATTGGTGTCCAAAGTGAGAAGTGCCAGTTGGATGGTAATATGTATGGGCAAAGCCTGAAGGCCCCCCCATTCCCTATACAGGACTCTCCCGATTAGACTTGGAAAAAACCTTTGTTTATCTGTTAACATTGACCCGTATTCACAACATTTCGATGTCGAGGCTACTATACTCGCCTATGTCTATTTGTTCATTTGTTTCAACTCTTTTGGACAACACGAAAAAGAACCCTTTGTTTTTTCAAACAAAAAAACCAAAAAGCCTCCTGCCCCTCCCCTCCTCTAATCTATCCCAAGGGAATTGGAAAGGGCAGAGGGACCCTTTGGTGTTCCCCACCACCCCCTCCAGTCAGAGAATTGGGGGCCTCACTATCAACTTTAAAAGGAGCCAATATAAAAGCTTTTCTCCTCATATGCCCTTTTAATCTTCGTTTTCATGGTTTTCGATAATATCCCTGGTTGTCCCCTAGGCCGGGTAGCAGGGGAAAACCCACCAACCACATCCCATCCCCCGAAACCTTGGTGGTTGTTAAACCTCTAACTTTTTGCCGGGTGGACGATACGTGTTAGGGGAAAGGTTCCCCATGCGGAAAAGAAATAAGCCCCTCGAACCGCCCCAGGGATGGTTAAAAAAAATAAAGCTTAACACCTCGCCATTCTTATTTCCCTTTTTTTCAATATGAAAAAGAAAGAAATGAAAATGAAAAGGTCTTCGTCTTTATTCATATACAACCCCAATGATGACATCCCTCCACGGATACCCAACGTTGAATAGAGAGTTCAATCCTTAAAAATGCAGGAAAGGTTCCTTTTTATCTCCCGAACCATGGTCCTGTATCTCGAGATATATCACTTTTCAATAAAAATCCTCCACCCTCAAACGGCAAAAAATTTTTTCCCCTAAATAGCAAATATCTTTCGAGAATGAATCCCTTTGTTCGTCTTGTGACAATGGAGAAAATACAGTATCATCACATCAGTTAAGCCAAATTGTCTTAGGAGCATCAAGATTTCACGTACCTCTTAGCACCCGTTTATCTCATTCACAT
>JAVJAP010000266.1:45000-47500 GCA_034770075.1 Aralia elata | reverse complement strand
CATTACCAAGAGTTTAAACAGAAAATAGATCCATTTGATAAAAAAAGATTTTCAACAGAAATTAGTCATTTACTTACTTTAATCAGTAAATTTGATAGAGAATCAGGATCGAGTTTAAATTTGAGGGGCCCTTCCTTATTTTCAGAAAAAGAACAAGGAAGAAGGGGTTCCGAAAATGAAGAAAAACTTATAAAATTTTTATTAAATGCAATTCTAACTGGTCCTAATGGTCACAAACTAAAACAAAAATCTTTTGGAATAAAAGAAATCAGTAAAAAAGTCCCCCGATGGTCAGACAAACTTATTACCGAGTTGGAACAACAGTCGGGCGTAATTCAAGAAGGCGTACCGGTGGGCCATCAGATTCGTTCAAGGAAAATTGATGATCTAGTACTTTTTACTCCTAACAAATGGAATGCTGAAAATCTTGATCAAATAGACCCGATATATACGATAGAATATTCGCAAGAATCGGATTTTCGTCGAGACATAATTAAAGGTTCTATGCGTGCTCAAAGGCGTAAAATTCTTATTTGGAAACTGTTTCAAGCAAATGCACACTCCCCACTTTTTTTGAACAGAAGAAAAAAATCCCCCCTTTTTTCTTTTGATATCTCCGAACTGATGAAACTTATTTTTAGAAATTGGATGGGTAAAGGGGCAGAATTAAAAGATTATACAGAAGAACAGACAAAACGAAGAGAGAAACAAGAGGAAAACCAAATAAAGGAAAAAGTGCGGCTAGAACTGCCGGAAATCTGGGATTTCGTTCCATTTTCGCAAACAACAAGAAGTTTGCTATTAATAATTCAATCGATGCTTAGAAAATATATTATATTACCTTCATTGATAATAGTTAAAAATATTGGGCGTATCTTATTATTCCAACCCCCTGAGTGGTTTGAGGATTTCCATGAATGGAAGAGAGAAAAGCATATTAAATGTACCTATAATGGTGTTCAATTATCAGAAACAGAATTTCCCGAAAGTTGGTTAACAGAAGGTATTCAGATAAAAATACTATTTCCCTTCTGTTTGAAACCTTGGTACAGATCTAAGCCTAAGTTGCGGCCCTCTTATAGAGATCTAAAGAAAGAGCAAAAAAAAGATAATTTTTGTTTTTTTAACGGCTGGTGGAATGGAAACTGACCTTCCTTTTGGTTCTCCCCGAAAAAGACCTTCCTTTTTTGAGCCCATTTTTAAGGATTTTCTAGCTCTAAGAGTTTTAATAAGAGTTTTAAAAAGAAGAACAAAACATTTTCTACAAGGTTCAAAAGAAACAAAAAAGGGGTTTATCAAAAACGTTTTATTTCTGTTTCTAAAAAGAATAAAAAAAGAGCTCTCAAAAGTAAATCCAACTCTATTTAGATTGAAAGAAGTATATGAATCCGGTGAAACTAACCAAGAAAAAGGTTCTATAATCAGCAATCAGACAATTCACGACTCGTTTAATAAAATTAGATCTACAGATTGGACAAATTATTCACTGAGAGAAAAAAAAATTAAAAATATAACTGATAGAACAAGCACAATCAGAAAGAAAATAAAGAGTATTACAAAAGAAAAAAAAAAAGGAACTCCAGGAATAAATAGTAGTCCTAATAAAAGAAGTTATAATGTAGAATCGTCAAAAGATATTTGGCAAATATTAAAAAGAAGAAATACTCGATTCATTTGTAAATTACAGGGTTTTCTAAAAATTTTCATTGAAAAAATATACATAGATATCTTTCTATATATCATTAATATTGCCAAAAAGTATACACAACTTGTTCTTGAATCAACAAAAAAAATTATTCAAAAATATAAATCCATTTACAATAATGAAACAAACCAAGAAACTATTAATAAAACAAATCAAAATACAATTCACTTTATTTCGACTATAAAAAAGTCACTTTATAATATTAGGAATAGTAAGAAAAATTCACATCTTTTTTTTTGACTTATCCTCCTTGTCGCAAGCATATGTATTTTACAAATTATCCCAAACCCGAGTTATTAATTTATATAAGTTAAGATCTGTTCTTGAATATCATGGAACATCTTTTTTTCTTAAGACTGCAATAAAGGATTCTTTTGGAACACAAGGAATATTTCATTCCGAATTAGGGCATACGAAATTTCCAAGTTCTGGAACGAATCAATGGAAAAACTGGTTAAGAGGTCATTATCAATACAATTTATCTCAGATTAGATGGTCTGGATTAATCCCACAAAAATGGCGAAATACAATCAATCAAGGCCGTATAACTCAAAAGAAAAAATTTAACAAAATGGGATTCAAAAGACCGATTACTTCATTACAAAAAACAAAACGATTTTGAAGTATATTCATTAACCAACCCAAATAAAAAAGAGAATTTTCAAAAATACTATAGATATGACCTTTTATCATATAAATCTATTAATTATGAAAGGAAGATGGACTCACATATTATTTATGGATCACCATTGCAAGTAAATAACAACCAAAGAATTTCTTATAATTACACCACAC
>JAVJAP010000266.1:35000-40000 GCA_034770075.1 Aralia elata | reverse complement strand
TCGAGGAGCCGTATGAGGTGAAAATCTCATGTACGGTTCTGTAATAGCGATGCGAACAGTGATGTTATTATCGACTATGATTATCTAACAGTTCAAGTACAGTTGATATAGTGGAAGCGCAGTCAAAATATGGTTTTTGGGGTGGAATTTGTGGCGTCAACCTATAGGGTTTATCATTTTTCTAATTTCGTCCCTAGCCGAGTGTGAGAGATTACCTTTTGATTTACCAGAAGCAGAAGAAGAATTGGTAGCAGGTTATCAAACCGAATATTCAGGTATAAAATTTGGTTTATTTTACGTTGCTTCGTATCTGAATCTACTAGTTTCTTCATTATTTGTAACGGTTCTTTACTTGGGGGGTTGGAATCTTTCTATTCCGTACATATCCGTTCCTGAGATTTTTGAAATAACTAAAGCGAGTAGAGTATTTGGAACAATAACTGGTATCTTTATTACATTAGCTAAAACTTATTTGTTCTTATTCATTCCTATCACAACAAGATGGACTTTACCAAGGCTAAGAATGGACCAACTATTAAATCTTGGATGGAAATTTCTTTTACCTATTTCTCTCGGCAATCTATTATTAACAACCTCTTCCCAACTTCTTTCACTGTAAAGGAATACGATATTATATCTTCACGACTTGTCTCAAACAAGAGAAAAAAACAAGCATAAAATTTTTTATAGATATTCACGATATGTTCTCTATGGTAACTGAGTTCATGAACTATGGTCAACAAACAGTACGAGCTGCAAGGTATATTGGTCAAGGTTTCATGATTACCTTATCACACGCGAATCGTTTACCTGTAACTATTCAATACCCCTACGAAAAATTGATTACATCGGAGCGTTTCCGCGGCCGAATTCACTTTGAGTTTGATAAATGCATTGCTTGTGAAGTATGTGTTCGTGTATGTCCTATAGATCTACCCGTTGTTGATTGGAAATTGGAAATGGATATTCGAAAGAAACGATTGCTTAATTACAGTATTGATTTCGGAATCTGTATATTTTGTGGTAATTGCGTTGAGTATTGTCCAACAAATTGTTTATCAATGACTGAAGAATATGAACTTTCTACGTATGATCGTCACGAATTGAATTATAATCAAATTGCTTTGGGGCGGTTACCAATGGCAGTAATTGACGATTACACAACTCGAACTATTTTGAATTTGCCTGAAATAAAAAATGCTTGATTCAAGTGATTCAAGAACAATTCCCAATTAATAAGACTCCCCTTTGATCTAAAAGAGTGAGGTTTTTTTACTTGGTGAATAACTACAACTCCAAACTATTGATTGGTTTTGTTGATGAGAATCGTGGGTTAATTTGGATTTTAAATCTATATTTTATATATTAATGATTTAAAAATATGTAGTTTCAAGCTACTCTTTCGGATAAAGAGCGAGATAGGTCGAATAACTATATCTAGATCAATCCACATCTGTTCAAATTTTATTCAATTAATAATGAATTAATAATTAAGAAGTCTCATAAAAAAATAGAGTGACTTTTTTTCCTGGCCAGGTCAATAAAGTTATGAAAGATTTCGATTTATTTATCTCTTATTTTATATAAAATGGATTTACCTGGACCAATACATGATTTTCTTTTAGTCTTTCTGGGATCGGGTCTTATATTAGGAGGTCTGGGAGTGGTATTACTTCCCAATCCAATTTATTCTGCCTTTTCGTTGGGATTGGTTCTTGTTTGTACATCTTTATTCTATATTTTATCGAACTCCCATTTTGTAGCTGCTGCACAGCTCCTTATTTATGTAGGGGCCATAAATGTTTTAATTATTTTTGCTGTGATGTTCATGAATGGTTCCGAATATTACAAAGATTTTCATCTTTGGACCGTTGGAGATGGGGTTACTTCGATGGTTTGTACAAGTATTTTTGTTTCACTAATTACTACTATTCCAAATACGTCATGGTACGGGATTATTTGGACTACAAAATCAAACCAGATTATAGAGCAAGATTTGATAAGCAATAGTCAACAAATTGGGATTCATCTATCAACAGATTTTTTTCTTCCATTTGAACTCATTTCAATAATTCTATTAGTTGCGTTAATAGGTGCAATTGCCGTAGCTCGTCAATAAAAAAATCTTTCGAACTGAAAATCCAAATCAAACTTTGTTCCGAGTTATCACATTTATTTCCCTTCAATTTTATTTGAATTCATATATCAAATAGAAATGCTTTAGTTCGATGTATTACCAATATATTCTTTTGTTCCGTACTTGTTATATTCTAGTCAATCGAATCGGTTGAATTTTTGTTCATATTGAAATGAATCGAGATTGATAAGGAGTTTTTTAATGATGCTCGAACATGTACTTGTTTTGAGTGCCTTTTTATTTTCTGTTGGTCTTTATGGATTGATCACGAGTCGAAATATGGTTAGGGCCCTTATGTGTCTTGAACTCATTTTGAATGCAGTTAATATAAATTTTGTAACATTTTCTGATTTTTTTGATAGTCGTCAATTAAAAGGAGCCATTTTCTCCATTTTTGTTATAGCTATTGCAGCCGCTGAAGCAGCTATTGGACTGGCTATTGTTTCATCAATTTATCGTAACAGAAAATCAACTCGTATCAACCAATCGAATTTGTTGAATAAGTAGTATTAATCATATAAATTTTAATATTATATTCATAAATTAATTCAAACATGTTTGCACAAACATAATAAATCGAAGTATTTTGGCCCTCTCTCATAAGCCACTGCAGAAGTAGATTAAAAAAATTCTGGTAACTTATTGATTCGTCTAGTATCTAAATATATCATTCATTTATAAGTTTACTATATCGAAAATTTATGACGTTCAAAAATGTATAGATCCAATGTCACATTCAGTAAAGATTTATGATACATGTATAGGATGTACTCAATGTGTCCGAGCCTGCCCCACCGATGTATTAGAAATGATACCTTGGGACGGATGTAAAGCTAAACAAATTGCGTCTGCTCCAAGAACAGAGGACTGTGTCGGCTGTAAGAGATGTGAATCTGCTTGTCCAACCGATTTCTTGAGTGTTCGAGTTTCTTTATGGCATGAAACAACTCGCAGCATGGGTCTAGGTTATTGATATGTTCCAAAAAACTCTACTTGAATCCATTTGATTTTTTTTTACCGACAAAACCCGTGCTCTCAAAATATGTTATTTTGAGCACGGGTTTTTCTGGTCCAAGCGTATCTTGTCTTTACCACGAATTTTTTTCCTTGGTTAACAATAATTGTAGTTTTGCCAATATTCGCGGGCTCCGTAATTTTTTTTCTTCCCCATAGAGGAAATAGAGTCATTCGTTGGTATACTATATGTATATGTATTTTAGAACTCCTTCTAACGACCTATGCATTCTGTTATCATTTTCAATTCGACGATCCATTAATCCAACTAGTGGAGGACTATAAATGGATCAATTTTTTTGCTTTCCATTGGAGATTAGGGATAGATGGACTTTCTATAGGACCCATTTTACTAACGGGATTCATCACCACTTTAGCTACTTTAGCGGCTCGGCCAGTTACTCGAGATTCTCGATTATTCCATTTCCTGATGTTAGCAATGTACAGCGGGCAAATAGGATCATTTTCTTCTCGGGACCTTTTACTTTTTTTTATCATGTGGGAGTTAGAATTAATTCCGGTTTATCTACTTTTATCCATATGGGGGGGAAAGAAACGCCTTTACTCGGCTACAAAATTTATTTTATACACGGCGGGAGGTTCCATTTTTCTCTTAATGGGAGTTCTGGGTGTTGGTTTATATGGTTCTAATGAACCAACATTAAATTTTGAAACATCAGTTAATCAGTCATATCCTGTGGCCTTGGAAATAATATTCTATATTGGATTTTTTATTGCTTTTGCTGTCAAATCGCCGATTATACCCCTACATACATGGTTACCAGATACCCACGGAGAAGCACATTACAGTACTTGTATGCTTCTAGCCGGAATTTTACTAAAAATGGGAGCGTATGGGTTGATTCGGATTAATATGGAATTATTACCCACGCACATTCTATATTTTCTCCGTGGTTGGTGATAGTAGGCACAATACAAATAATCTATGCAGCTTCAACATCTCCCGGCCAACGTAATTTAAAAAAAAGAATAGCCTATTCCTCTGTATCTCATATGGGTTTCATACTTATAGGAATTGGTTCTATAACCGATACGGGACTCAATGGAGCTATTTTACAAATAATCTCTCATGGATTTATCGGTGCTGCGCTTTTTTTCTTGGCAGGAACGAGTTATGATAGAATACGTCTTGTTTATCTCGACGAAATGGGCGGAATAGCTATCCCAATGCCAAAAATATTCACGATGTTCAGTAGCTTTTCGCTGGCTTCCCTTGCATTGCCGGGTATGAGTGGTTTTGTTGCAGAATTGATAGTCTTTTTTGGAATAATTACCAGCCAAAAATATCTTTTAATGCCAAAAATTTTAATTACTTTTGTAATGGCAATTGGGATGATATTAACTCCTATTTATTCATTATCGATGTTACGCCAGATGTTCTATGGATACAAGCTATTTAATGCTCCAAACTCTTATGTTTTTGATTCTGGACCGAGAGAGTTATTTGTTTCGATCTCTATCTTTCTACCCGTAATAGGTATTGGTATGTACCCGGATTTTGTTCTTTCACTATCAGTTGACAAGGTCGAAGTTATTCTATCCAATTTTTTTTATAGATAGTTTTTCATTATCCAAATCCTAGGATTTGGATAATGAAAAAAAGAAGACTTTTTTCTCTCTTAAGCTTAAGTTAAAAAATGAATTTTAACCCGATATGTTTGGTCTTTGTGAGAACCGTGTGAATCCCCACACTACTTGATTCACATGGTTCTCGTCGGTTCACATAAAGTTACACCGTATTCTATTTATATTTTTATATTCGTAAGAACCTTTTTTGAATTCAATTAGCCGTTAACGTAAATGAACCATAACTATGTAGTCCTATTCC
>JAVJAP010000266.1:27500-32500 GCA_034770075.1 Aralia elata | reverse complement strand
AAAACTTTAATCTTTTTCTACTAACCGGTCAAATTCGAGGAAAAAATACTCCCAAAATTCCATTTTAAAATTTGAATGAGACTAGTAATTAAAGTTATTAATCTGTTAAAGGATACGTGGTTTGATAAAAGAGATCTTAGTTATTTTTTTTATTAATTTTATTTTACCCCTTTCGATAAATATCCATAAATAGAAAATCAAGTTAATTTTATATAAAATGTCAGATATTATAGCGTTTTCTATAATCTATAAATTTTTTTTATTGAAATGGAAAATAATAAATCAATTCCATAATGAACTAGTTAATGATTTGGAACAAACTAACTAAAAGTTCTTATTTTATTAGGACAAGTTTTTGATCTTAGTTAATCCTATGATTCATATCAGAATCAAGTACTCTTTTTAGAGTAATTTTTTATCCTTACTCTATGAATATAAATTCATGTAATAATAATTGAAATTTTAAATTTCGGTATCTTCATAAAAATCTTAGTTAATAACTAAGTATTCGCTTTTTACGAACAGGCGGGTCATCTCATTTGACCAATTAATTTTAACTTCTTGATTTGAATATTTGAAGTATTTTGGAAAGACTCAGAATAAGTAAGAATAGAAAATTCTCTTTAAGTTAGTGCATATCTTGATTTTTTTATTGACTCCTTTTGAAAGAGGTAAGATCCGGTAAATCGGAAACAATTAATTAAGAATAAAAAACTTTTTTTATGGAACAGACATATCAATATGCGTGGATAATACCTTTCCTTCCACTTCCAGTTCCTATGTTAATAGGAGTGGGACTTCTTCTTTTTCCGACGGCAACAAAAAATCTTCGTCGTATGTGGGCTTTTCAGAGTGTTTTATTGTTAAGTATAGTCATGATTTTTTCGATCAATCTGTCTATTCAGCAAATAAATAGCAGTTCTATCTATCAATATGTGTGGTCTTGGATCATCAATAATGATTTTTCTTTAGAATTCGGCTACTTGATCGACCCACTTACTTCTATTATGTCAATATTAATTACTACTGTTGGAATTGTGGTTCTTGTTTATAGTGATAATTATATGTCTCATGATCAAGGATATTTGAGATTTTTCGCTTATATGAGTTTTTTCAGTACTTCTATGTTAGGATTAGTTACTAGTTCTAACTTGATACAAATTTATATTTTTTGGGAATTAGTCGGAATGTGTTCGTATCTATTAATAGGGTTTTGGTTCACACGACCTGTTGCGGCAAATGCTTGCCAAAAGGCGTTTGTAACTAATCGTGTCGGGGATTTTGGTTTATTATTAGGAATTTTAGGTTTTTATTGGATAACAGGTAGTTTCGAATTTCGAGATTTATTCAAAATATTCAGTAACTTGATTTATAATAATGAAGTAAATTTTTTATTTGTTACTTTGTGTGCCGTTCTATTATTTGCCGGTGCGGTTGCTAAATCTGCACAATTCCCTCTTCATGTATGGTTACCTGATGCCATGGAGGGGCCTACTCCTATTTCAGCTCTTATACATGCTGCTACTATGGTAGCAGCGGGAATTTTTCTTGTAGCTCGGCTTATTCCTCTTTTCATAGTCATCCCTCACATAATGAATTTAATATCTTTGGTAGGGATAATAACAGTATTATTAGGAGCTACTTTAGCCCTTGCTCAAAAAGACATTAAGAGAGGTTTGGCCTATTCCACAATGTCTCAATTGGGTTATATGATGTTAGCTTTAGGTATGGGGTCTTATCGAAGTGCTTTATTTCATTTGATTACTCATGCTTATTCGAAAGCATTATTGTTTTTAGGATCCGGATCTGTTATTCATTCAATGGAAACTCTTGTTGGATATTCTCCAAAGAAAAGCCAGAATATGGTTTTTATGGGGGGGTTAACAAAGCATGTGCCAATTACCAAAACGTCTTTTTTATTAGGTACACTTTCTCTTTGTGGTATTCCGCCTCTTGCTTGTTTTTGGTCCAAGGATGAAATTCTTAATGATACTTGGTTGTATTCACCAATTTTTGCAATAATAGCTTGGTTTACGGCGGGATTAACCGCATTTTATATGTTTCGAATATATTTACTTACTTTTGAAGGACATTTAAACGTTCATTTTCAAAATTACAAAAATACCCCCTTCTATTCAATATCTCTATGGGGTAAAGAAGGTTCGAAAAGGATTAATAAAAATTTTCCTTTATTAACTTTATTAACAATGAATAATCATGAAATTGCTTCTTTTTTTTCAAAGCAGACATATAAAATTGATCAGAATGTAAGAAACATCACACAACCCTTTATTACTATTACCTATTTTGGCAATAAAAATATTTTTTCATATCCTTATGAATCAGATAATACTATGTTATTTCCTATACTTGTATTGGTTCTATTCACTTTGTTCATTGGATTCCTAGGAATTCCTTTCAATCAAGAAGGAGCGAATTTGGACATATTATCAAAATGGTTAACTCCGTCTATAAACCTTTTACATCAAAATTTGAATAATTTAATAGATTGGTATGAATTTGCGAAAGATGCCATCTTTTCAGTTAGTATAGCTTTTTTTGGAATCTTTATAGCCTCCTTTTTATATAAACCCGTTTATTCATCTTTGCAAAATTTGGACTTAATTAACTCGTTTGTTAAAATAGGTCCTAAGAGAATTTTTTTGGACAAAATAATAAATGGTATATATGGTTGGTCGTGTAATCGTGGTTACATAGATGCTTTTTATGCAACATTCTTTATTGGGGGGATAAGAGGATTGGCCGAATTGACTTCTTTTTTTGATAGACAAGTAATTGATGGAATTACAAATGGAGTTGGTGTTTTGAGTTTTTTTGTAGGCGAGAGTATCAAATCTGTAGGTGGGGGGCGCATCTCTTCTTATCTTTTCTTGTATTTGTCTTATGTATCAATCTTTTTATTAATTTACTACTTTTCAGATCTATAAGATCATCATTATACAATCTAGTACTTTTTTCGAGTATATCCAGAGAAAGAAATCCCATATCTAGAGCCTTAATTCTATTTAAAAACTCGTTGTTTAAGTTGTTATTTTTTTGTTTGTTAGTATAAATCCAATGATTGTACAATTCATCCGAAGAGAGTTTTTCTAGTGTGGGCAAGGACATCCTTCTTTGTATCATTTCTCCAAAAGTTGACAAGCTAGGCGGATACGTAAAAGATATTCTTTCTTTTCCATCACTTCGGCATGTATAAAAAAAATATTGTGACATTTCATTTCTTGCAGTCCTTTCAAATCTATTATTTTTTATGTATCGTAATGGGCGATTCCATCGTTTATAATCGAAAAGAAGGGTCACAAGAGGTTTTTCAAACCAGAAGAGGCCTTTATCTTCATCTTTTTTATCAAGTATTTTTATTTTGTTAAAATTTTCTTGATTCTTATACAAATAAGAAACTTTATAAACTGGGCTATTGTTATAGGATGTCTCTGTAAAGTGGAATTCATCCTTTGTTTTTTCCTTTCCATTCACTCGGATCTCTTCCGTTTCATCGATTTTGTCCGGATCCTCCTTTTCTTCCGAAAAAAGGGAAGGAGAAGGATCTTCTTCGGTGGATCCCTCTTGTTCCTGTTTAGTCCCCTTCGTTTCGGAAGCTGTTTCTATTTCTACATCTGTTTCTTCCTCACTTTCCCCCCTTTCTTCCGTTGTTGGGGTTTCTTTCAGTTTCTTAGTAATAATGGGTGACGGTATTCTGCCTAAATAGTAGACACAGGTAATAAATAAGAGAATACTAAAGATTCGAGCCATAGAATTTATCAATTCTGACACAAGGTACTTATTAGATCGAATGTACTTATTCGATCTAATAGAATGATTTTGCCGTATCCAGACTAATACCAATCCAACCCATTTCATGAATAAAATGTGACCAATTAACCAACCAACAAAACTGCTTGTTACAAATAACATCTTGTTGTTGCATCGAAACATATAAATGTTGACTAATCTGGCTAACATTGAACTTGGTAAAATGAAATGGTTGAATAATTGAAAAATGAGATTATTCAGGAATACGCATTGAATGCTAAGATTACGCATTGAATTTCTGGTAGTAGATCCATAATCAAAAAAGTTTTTGTGATTATTCCAGAAGAAATGAAACAAAAGATACGGTAGAGCTAGTACAGTTATTGTATGAGGTCTACCCAATGCTAGATGCAGAGGCGCATAATAGATCGATATGAACATCATGAGCTGTCCCCGTAATAAAACCTGTTGTTTGCTGATACCTTCTTCTCGGTTCCTTCTTCTCCTTCTTCCATAACCCGAGCTCGGAGAAGGAAGAGATAAGAGGGCCCTATGGAGAATGTGGTCAGAAATCCATAATAGAGTCCGACCACAACGACCGAATTGATTATCTTCATGCATAAGGATACTAGATTACCTAGTAGAAAAAGATTTCAAAATCATCACAAACCTCCCTTTTTCTTTTTTATTGCAATTTCTTGGATTATTATATGATGATTTTTGAACTTTCCATATATAGAAAAGAAATAGAAAGAGATAGACTAGAAACGACATCTGTTATTGTTCAATGACACCAAAGGGAATATTAAATTGAATGGAATTTGGTGATAATGGATGGAATATAATGAAAATAGAGCCCATCTTTGAGGTTTCCCTAATGAAAATGGAGTGCATGGAAGGGGGGCCACTACGAAGAAGTTTCCGGGAGTTACGAAGGAAGCTTCGAGCTCATATTGGTCATGGGTTCGAGAACGGGAATTGAACTTCTATGAGATCTAATCTCTCGTTGTTCCTTCAGTAGCTCAGTGGTAGAGCGCGCCCTCTGATAATTGCGTCCCCACGTTTTTTGGGCCATGGGCTTTGGTGAGGGCTCCCTCCCGCCCCAGCCACATGGAATAAGTTCAAATGTTGCCTTCCCATCGCCGCGCTGAACCCTGGAGATGTGGATCATCCAAGGCAAACTATGTAAGCATGGCGTACTCCTCCCTGGTTCGAACCGGGGGTTTTTG
>JAVJAP010000266.1:5000-17500 GCA_034770075.1 Aralia elata | reverse complement strand
AAAAAGATAATTTTTGTTATTTTAACGGCTGGTGGAATGGAAACTGACCTTCCTTTTGGTTCTCCCCGAAAAAGACCTTCCTTTTTTGAGCCCATTTTTTTTTAAGGATTTTCTAGCTCTAAGAGTTTTAATAAGATTTAAAAAAAGAAGAACAAAACATTTTCTACAAGGTTCAAAAGAAACAAAAAAGGGGTTTATCAAAAACGTTTTATTTCTGTTTCTAAAAAGAATAAAAAAAGAGCTCTCAAAAGTAAATCCAACTCTATTTAGATTGAAAGAAGTATATGAATCCGGTGAAACTAACCAAGAAAAAGGTTCTATAATCAGCAATCAGACAATTCACGACTCGTTTAATAAAATTAGATCTACAGATTGGACAAATTATTCACTGAGAGAAAAAAAAATTAAAAATATAACTGATAGAACAAGCACAATCAGAAAGAAAATAAAGAGTATTACAAAAGAAAAAAAAAAAAGGAACTCCAGGAATAAATAGTAGTCCTAATAAAAGAAGTTATAATGTAGAATCGTCAAAAGATATTTGGCAAATATTAAAAAGAAGAAATACTCGATTCATTTGTAAATTACAGGGTTTTCTAAAAATTTTCATTGAAAAAATATACATAGATATCTTTCTATATATGTTTTATATTGCCAAAAAGTATACACAACTTGTTCTTGAATCAACAAAAAAAAAATTATTCAAAAATAATAAAAATCCATTTACAATAATGAAACAAACCAATAAACAATTAATAAATCAAAACAAAAAATACAATTCACTTTATTTCGACTATAAAAAAGTCACTTTATAATATTAGGAATAGTAAGAAAAATTCACATCTTTTTTTTGACTTATCCTCCTTGTCGCAAGCATATGTATTTTACAAATTATCCCAAACCCGAGTTATTAATTTATATAAGTTAAGATCTGTTCTTGAATATCCATGGAACATCTTTTTTTTCTTAAGACTGCCAATAAAGGAATTCTTTTGGAAACACAAGGAATATTTCATTCCGAATTAGGGCATACGAAAAATTTCCAAGTTCTGGAACGAATCAATGGAAAAACTGGTTAAGAGGTCATTATCAATACAATTTATCTCTCAGATTAGATGGTCTGGATTAATCCCACAAAAAATGGCGAAATACAATCAATCAAGGCCGTATAACTCAAAAGAAAAAATTTAACAAAATGGGAATTTCAAAAGACCGATTACTTCATTACAAAAAACAAAACGATTTTTGAAGTATATTCATTAACCAACCCAAATTAAAAAAGAGAATTTTCAAAAATACTATAGATATGACCTTTTTATCATATAAATCTATTAATTATGAAAAGGAAGAAGATGGGACTCCAACATATTATTTTATGGATCACCATTGCAAGTAAATAACAAACCAAAGAATTTCTTATAATTAACACCACACATAAACAAAAATTCTTTTGATATACTAGAGGATATTCCTATCAATAATTATCTAGGAAAGGGTTATAAATTATGTTATATGGAAAAAAAATTCCAGAATAGAAAAAAAATATTTTGATTGGAAAATTCTCAACCTTTTTTCTAAGAGAAAAAGTTGATATTGAGACCTGGAGGCCAAAATGGATCTCACACAGTAAATAAAAAATACTAATGAATTGAAAAAGTAAGAATTACCAAAAAATTGATAAAAATTCATAAGAACGATCTTTTTTTTTTTATCTTACGCTTTATCAAGATTTAAGAAAAAAAAAAATCCGCTCAAACAGAAAAAACACCATTTTCATTTGATGGAAATGAATAAAGAAAATACAAAAATCGCTACATAATCTAATCCTGGGAACTTTTGGGTTCTTCCCAGAATTTGTGGCTACTTTATAATGTATACAAAAAAAAACCGTTGGATTATACCAAGCAAATTACTTCTTTTAAATTTGAAAAATAGAAATGAAATCTGTTAGTGACAATAAAAAACATCAATGGAAAGCAAAACAAAATTGGAATTTTTTTAGGACCAATCAAAATGAAAAAAAAAAATTTTTGTGAATTTTAAAGAATCGAAAATCAAGAAAGAAAAAGAACCCGCCAGAAACCGAAGAGAATCTTGGAATCCAGAATGCACAAAAACCAAGGAAAAAATCGCAAGATTCGTTTCTCTCAAATCAACAAAAAGATATTGAAGAAGGATTATGCGAAATTGGTCCTGAAAAAAGGGTAAAACGAAAAAACAATAACAAATAAACCAAAAAGTAAACGTGAAAGTAGAACTAATATGCCTTACTGAAACAGCATTTGCTTTTTCAATTGAGAATGCGACGAAATGGTTTTAAAGCAAAAGAATGGATCAATAATATCATAAAGTAAGTTTGGTCTCCTTGCCTTTGGACTGAAAAATCCAAGAAACTATTTACTATATCGTCTATTCAAAACAGAGAAATAAGTCTGGATATAATGCTGATTCGGAAGAGCTTTAACTGTTAGAGAAATTGATGAAAAGGGGGGTATTGATTATCGAAACCCCATTCCGTCCCCTGTCTGTAAAAAAAAGATGGACCAAATTTATTATGTATCAAACCATAGGTAATTTCATTAATTCATAAAGTAAAGTAAGTAACCAAACTAATCAAAGATACCGAAGAAACAAAGATATATTGATAAGAAGAAGTTTGATTGAATCCACCCCAAGAAATCAAAGAATAACTGGGAAATAGAAGACAAAAACCATTTAATGATTTTCTTGTTCCTGAAAAGATTTTTATTCGTCTCGACGTCGTAGAGAATTGAGAATTTTAATTTATTTCAATTCAAAGAATAGAAAAAGGTGTGGATAGAAAATCCAGTATTTTGGCAACAAGAAGAACATAAAAAGCGGGAGTCCTTTTTTGGATGAAAGTAAAACGTTTTGATAGAAGATAAAAACCGAATTAATTAAATTAAAGTTCTTTCTTTGGCCTAATTATCGATTTAGAAGACTTAGCTTGTATGAATCGCTATTTGGTTTGAATACCAATAATGGAAGCAATTTCAGTATGTTAAGGATATATCCACAATTAAAAATTCGTTGATTGGTCCATTTTGACTATATATTCTGTTACCATATATGAAAGCAAAACAGCTGCACAATATGCCCTGTCCTTACATCGCAGTCTACGAATACGATATTCTAATAATAAAGTAAATGACGTATCAACTTAGTTAGGATAAAATCTATAAATGAATCACCGGAATCTTCGTAATTTTACGTCTAAAATTATTCCGCGTTTGTGAGTGTAAAAAACGTACCGTCCCCTTTTTATCCTTGCCCGAATCAAATTAAAATTTTGATTGATTCGTTTTAATTGAGAAACTAGGGAGCTATAAAGAAATTCAGATTCTTGTTGTTTACTACATAAAAAATGACTGATATTATTATTACTGATCGATAAAATTAATATAATATATGTAAAAAAAGGGAGGAGGAGATTCTGTTATGTTGATAAAAAAATCCATTTCCAGTGGCCAATTATTTTGAAAGAGGAAAACAAAGACCAAACAAGGGGTTTTTTTCCTTTTTTGTGCTGGAATTTCCAAGTAGTAAGTTTCCACCACCAATAGGAAATTACGGAAGGGACTTACTTTCAAAAACACATTTGGGAATTTGCAATACACATATACCAAAAAAAAAAAGGACTAGTTTAAATCTCAGAGAGGTTGCCGGTTAAAAAATTTTTAGGAAAAGCGTCAACGGCTACTGGGGGGCTTAATTTTTTTGTACAAAAAAAAAAAATATTGAGAATTAACGTTTATAAAGAGTTTAAATTAGGGTCCGGGTTTTGGGATTATTTTCGAATGGAAAAAAAACAAAAAACACTCGTTTTAATTTTGACAGAGGTCCCCCCCCGTTTTTTATTGGCATTTTTTTGCTTTAAAATTTTTGATTTTTGGAAACTTCCTTGTTATCGCTTTTCGCAATTTCAATGGGAAAGATTGAATCGGGGGAAAAAAAAAAAACCTATCGGACTGCCAAAACCAGCTTTACACGAATTGAAGAAAAAATCAACCTTTATTGGGATAGTTAAAAAAAAAAATCTGGGGTCCTCAGCACCCATCAATTGGCCCACGGTGTTTTTTCCTTCGGATTCAATTGGTTTTTTTTACTCTTAGATGGTGAAAGATTTAGATTGGGGAACCTGTGATAACCAATAAATTTGGTGTTATTTACATAGAGGGAATGGGAAACATAGAAAAATTTGGCAGGGGGAAAAAACTGCAAACCGGAAACAAATTTTATAACCAATATTTTTTAACCTTTATGTAACCCACGGTTGGGATTTATTTCGCATTACTATGTTTCCCCCGACAGGAAGCAGAATATAACTGTAAATTGCACCAGATAGCAGTTTAGGGCAATACGATTTCAAGTACTCTAAAAGGGCCCAGCCTTAAATATCAGAGTTCATTTAATTGTTTGGAGTTTATAAAGTTACCCCGTTATAGCTTTCGCCATTTGTTATGGAACCTTGTGGCCTGTGGCCACCCCCCTCTTTAACAATGGGCAGAATATTGGCGCGACAGACCCCCTTTATTCCTTCCTAGTATTTTTACGAGGAAAAGAGCAATTGGATATATGACTTATTTCAGCGAAGCTTGCCACCGTAAATAATGCGAAATGATGCCAGAATAATATTTTAATATTTTTCGGAATACCGGGAAAGGAAAGTAAGCTGCCTGGATTTTACCCTGCAAAATGGGCTTTTGGGGGGATAGACTATAAAATGGTTTTGGGGAACAAAGTTTTCTGTGGAATTTTTTTTTTATAACACAGGGTTATCTGATATAAATCCAAAAACTGTACCTAATTACACGTAAACCCTACATTTTTTGTTTTGTAACGAGTTGACCCAAAAGGAGGTAAATAGGGTGAGCAATTAATTGGCGAAGAGGAGGCCTAATAAATTTTGGGGGTTTTTATCATCCCAGACCCCCAATTGGCTTTAACGAGCTTTCTCCCGGATAAGAATACAATGGGAAATCTTTCCGTAAAGCATTTGAATCATTTATGAGTCCCCTTACGGAAAAACGAATTTGGATTAGGGGGGGTGTCCAATGGCAAAAAGAAAAGAGGGGGGATTTCCACCTCTAAGCTACCGGTTTTATTTAGTACGAGACCTCAAGTTGAAATGAACAGAAAAATCCATAAAAAAAATATTCAACAGAGCTTTAAGAACGGATCTTTCCCCCAAAGGGACAGGGTGGGCCCTATGTAAGAAGAATTTTTAGAAAAATACCCCCGAACGTTTTTTGATAAAGTACGGGGATCCCCAAGAAATGGCAAATTGAATTTTTGGAAAACTATCGATTTCATCCAGTAAAAAAACCTTCGGTTCTCCGACCCCCCTTTTTTTGGGAAATTATCAAAAGCAAAGAAACCTTTATTGCTTGAGAGTTCGGAAGCCCCCAAAAAAGGGAGAATTGGTGGAATTTTTTTCTGATGAGGGGATAGGGGTGTTTTTTCCTTGGGAGGGATGGACAATATTCCGACCCCCCGCGGTTTTATCAAAATTTTCTGCAAATCCCTTCTTCCTCAGTTAGGTTAAAAAGAAATGAAAAATAAACAAAAAATTGGTCTGAATATTATTGGATAAACCGAAATTACTAATGTTAGCGATAGTAGTATTATCATTTATGGGGAGAAGTTGATCGTTTTTTAAATAATGAAATAATAGATAACAACCAGAAAGTTAAACAAGCTTTTTATCAAATTTCCTTTATTTTAGAATTGGGAATCCCTTAAATAAAAGAGGTCTATGGGGAAAATTCTATATGGGATGCCTTGTCCCTTATTTTTAATTAATCCTGTTAATTAGGAAAAATCACAATAGGTTTTGTTACTAAAGGTAATTGTTTTGGTTTTAAGAAAAGAAGAAAATATTCCTGGCCCAGGGATACAACAACGTATTTGGACCATGAAATAAACGCGCCCGGGCCCCCCTTTAGGGAATTCTTTTCAAGCCTTTAGCAGATTGGGTAAAACAAAAAATTACTTTTTTCAAACGAGATAAATCATTCTTTCCCCCAACTGAGAGGATGAAATACTCCCCCCCCCGGTTTATTTGATATTTGGTCAGTAGTGGGACCAGTCGTAGCCGAGTAGTACTCGTTTGAGTGGGGGGAGTGGGGGGGGCGCGGTGGGGTGCCTGGGGTTTAGACGGGGCAGGGGGGGGGGTTTTAGTGTTGTTGGGACTCTTCGCATTGAATGTTTTTTTTAAAAGGATTCAAAGGGTTGTTGCTAGGCTAGAAGACAAGGTGATTAGGTCTAAAATCAAATTCATACGTAAGTTAATCTTTAGTAAAAATTCCGCATATTTGGCTATTCACCAACCTTGTTTTCTAGCCGAACTCAGTTTAATCCGGTTTGGTGTTTTTTTTATGGGGAAAGGCCCATTTTTCCAAGTATTTGCATTCCCCCGTTTTGGCCCTTCTTTATGTCCCCCAAGTGCCCCCTTATGGGATTCAAATTTCAAATAAAGTATTCCTTTTTTTAGGTTTGGGTTTTAACGGAGCTGACTGACTCAATCAATTAGTTTTTATTTTTATGAAAAATACCAGTAAAAAAAAACTACTCCCTATGTGTGGTTAAATCACCCAATATTCCTCTACGTGGTGATTCAATATTGTCTCCAAGGACATAAAATTTTCTCTACTTTCCTTTTCTTTACCTAGGAAAGGAAAAAGTGTTTTTTTCAGTCTATTGAGTTTTTGAATATATATATTTTTTCATTTTTTAAATATTCACATCAATTCGTCGTTGATGAACTAAACCCAGATTAGTTAGTTTTTATTAGAAGTGGAAAATAAAACGGCCCTTTAATACACAATTTTGCTCATAGATAAAGTAAACAATTTTTGCGTTCCTCAATTTTCCCCCTATATGTACAAGAGTTAAAGTGGAAACGTAAACATAATGTGATTAGAGTACCCCCTGTTTTACCCCCAAGGATTGGTATTTGAAAATTAGTTTTTTTATCTATGAAACCTTGAAGCGGTGTTCCAAAGGAAGATTCAAACCCTTTTTTATGGGAGATTTTTAAACTATCCTATTTTATCCCTATATTACTCATATATAATAACAAAATTTTCCTCTAACCGGGGGTAAAATTTTTCGACCAAAAATGAGTGGGGATAGTTAGGAAAATTACACCTAAGGTAAACCACAAAGGCATGTCCGTAATAGAGGGAATTAATGTTACAGTTTTATATTTCAACAGTGAAACATTTTGTTTTTCTGTGGCATACTGCATTATAAAAAAGGGGAAATTCTTAATTGGGTGGCCCTTTAAATTGGTAGAAATGATGAAGGAGAAGTAAACTCCCCTACGTATTCCTCCGAATCCAAGACGTAGTGCTCCCTAGATCCCATTTCGACTAAAGGTAAAAAATAACTATATAAGAAAAAAACCGAATAAGGTTAAAATTCCCTTTTCTTTAAAATAAAAAAGGAAAGTTATCCCCCCTTTTATTTGAGAAAGGAGAAATAAGGGCTAACGCAAAAAAGAAAAATAGAAAAGAAATTTAATTTTGGCACTTAAATAAAAAAAGACGTTCCTTTTTTTTTAGTAGAAGATTAGAAAGAATTTCCTTGTAAAATGGAATTTCCCCAATGAAACTTAATGCCAATTGGGTATAATCTGTTACTTTTAGTCGTAATACGGAAAAAAATGCTTAGGTTGAAACTTATTTATTGAATCATTGTCAATGTGCAAGAAAAGATTTTATCTTAAAATAGATTAAAGTAATATTACCCCAACACAAAGAAAAATTTTTTATAATTATTGGTAAAAGATTAAGGATCAATTCCATGAAAGGGCAACGTTAATTGAATAAATTAATAAATAATAAATTAATAAAAATAAATATATAGCAGAACCAGAAATTCCAATTGTCCTTCCCCCCCCCCTAATTGGGGACCCTTTTACTGAAATTAGAGAATTTTTTGATTTCCCCCTAATCCCTACAAAACAAATATCAAGGCAAATAAATAATAGCGGAACGGGGGTCGCGCCATTTTGAAATTTTTATTTTGTTAGACCTTCGAGTGAGCCGTAATGAGGTGGGAGGACAAAAATTCCCTCATGGTTAACGGATTTCTTTGTAAACTAGCGTCGATGCGAAACAGTGATGTTTTATTTAATCGACTATGATTAGAATCTAAACCAGTATTCAAAAGTATCAGTTTTTTGATTTGATTATAGAGTGGGAAAAGCTCAAGTCCTGAAATAAAATATTGGGTTTTTTTTTGGGGGTGGAAATTTCTTTGTTGGCTACGTACCCCCCCATACCTTTAATAGTGGGTTTTTTTAATCCATTTTTCCTAATTTTCGTCCCTAGCCGGAGTGTGAGAGAAATTAACCTTTTTTGATTTACCCAGAAGCAGAAAGAAGGAAAATTGGGTAGCAGGTTAATTCAAACCCGAATATTCCAGGATTATAAAAAAAATTTTTTTGGTTTCATTTTACGTTTGACCTTTCCGTAATCTGAAAGAAATCTACCCTCTAGTTTCTTCCCATTATTGTGTAACGGTTTTCTTTTACGTTGGGGGGTTGGAAATCCTTTCCTTATTCCCCCCCGTTAAAACATATCCGTTTATCCCTGAAAGAATTTTTTTTAAATAACTAAAGCGAGTGTAGAGTTAAATTTTTGGGAAACAATACAACTGGTATTCCCCTTTAAAAATTTAAACAATTAGCCTAAACCTTATTTGGTTTCTTATTCAATTCCTATCACAACAAGATGGACTTTACCAAGGCTAAGAATGGAAACCCAACTATGTAATTCCCCCCTTGGGGATGGAGAAAAAATTTTTTCTTTTACCCTAATTTTTCCTCTCGGCAAATCTATTTATTAACAACCCTCCCTTTTCCCAACTATCCTTTCCTAACTGTAAAAGGAAAATACGATATTATATCTTCACGAACTTGTCTCAAACAAGGTAGAAAAAAAAACAAACAAGCAATAAAAAAAATTTTTTTTTATAGATATACACGAAAGTGTTTCCTTCTATGGTAAAAACCTGAGTTCAGGAACCTATGGGTCCCCCAACAAGACAAACCATGTAACGGAAAAGCCTGCAAGGTATAATTTGGGTCCCAAAAGGGTTTTCATGAATTTACCTTATCACACGCCTGAAAATCGTTTTTTTTTACCTGTTAAACTATTTCCAAATACCCCCTACGCAAAAATTGATTACATCGGAGCGTGTTTTTCCACGCCGGCCGAAATTCAACTTTGATTTTTTGGGATTTAAATGGCCCCCATTGCATGTGGAAAAGTATGTGTTTTCGTGTTATTGTTCCGCCCCCTATTAGATCTGACCCGTTGTTTTTGGATTGGAAATTGGGAAAATGGGATTGTTCCGAAAGAAACGATTTGCTTAATTTTACAAGTAAAAAAATTGGAATTTCGGAAATCTGTAAATAAATATTTTTTGGTGGTAATTGCGTTTGAAAGTATTTGTCCCCACCCAACAAAATTGGTTTTATCCATTGTACTTGAAAAAGAATATAGAAAAAAACTTTTCCTACGTATGATCCGTCCCACCCACGAATTGAAATTAATAAATCCAAAATTTGGCTTTTTGGGGGCGGTTACCAATGGCACAGTAATTTGGGGACGTATTTTTACACCAACTCGAACTATTTTGAATTTTTTGGCCTGAAAATTTAAAAAAAAATGGGGCCTTGAATTCCAAGTGTATTTCGCAAGAACAATTCCCCCAAATTAAATAAGACCTCCCCCTTTGATCCCTAAAAGAGTGAGGTTATTTTTTATACTTGGTGAAATAACCCTACAACCTCCCCCCAAACTAATGATCTTGGTTTTGTTTTGAGTGAAAGAAAACGTGGGTTTAAATTTGGATTTTTAAAAAAAATCTAAATTTTTTATAATATTAAATGAATTAAAAAAATATGTAAAGTTTCAAGCTACTCCTTTCCCGGAATAAAAGGAGCGAGAATAGGTCCCCCCCCGAAAATAACTAAATAACTAGATCAATCCACATCCTGGTTTCAAAAATTTTTAATTCAATTAATAATGAAAAATTAAATAATTAAGAAGTCCTCCATAAAAAAATTAGAAGTGAACCTTTTTTTCCTGGGGCCAGATGTCTATTAAAAGTTTATGAAAGAAAATTTCCCGAATTAATTTATATCTATTAGTTGTATATAAAATGGAATTTTACCCTGGACCAATAACAAATGATTTTTTCTTTTTAGTCCCCTTTTCCTGGGGATCCCGGGGTCTTATATTAAAGGAGGTCCCTGGGGAGTGGGTATTAAACTTCACCCAATCCCAATTTATTCCTGGCCTTTTCGTATGGGATTTGGGGTATCCATGTTTTTGTAACATCCCTTTTTAATTCTATATTTTTTTGATCGGAAATCCCCCCCATTTTTTGTAGCTGTGCCTGCATACACAGCCATTCCCTTAATTTATGTAAGGGGCCCCACTAAATGGGTTTTAATTATTTTTGCTGTGGATGTTCCATGAATGGGTGTTCCGAATATTTTTAAACAAAGATTTATTTCCATCTTTTGGACCGTTTGGAGTAAATGGGGGGTTTTTTTTTTTACCTTCGATGGGTTTTGGGGGGTACAAGTATTTTTGTTTTTTCACTAATTAAACTACTATTTCCAAATACGTCCATCCATGGTAACGGGGAATTATTTGGGAACTAACAAAAATATTCAGAAAACCATTATATAGAGGGCCAAGAAATTTGATAAGCAATAGTCCCCCCCCCCAACAAAATTTGGGATTCATACTATCCAACAGATTTTTTCTTTTTTTCTTCCATTTAACCTTCCCCAATTTTTCCCCAATAATTTCTAAATTAGTTGCTGTTAATAGGTTGCAATTGCCGTAGCCCCGGTCAATAAAAAAAATCTTTCGAAACTGAAAATCCAAATCAAAACCTTTGGTTCCCGAGGTTTTTATCACATTTATTTCCCTTTTTCAAATTTTAATTTTTTTGGAATTCATATATCAAATAGAAATGCTTTTAGTTACGATGTTTTATTACCCATATAATTTCTTTTTTGTATTTTCCGTACTTGGTTATATTTCTAGTCAAATCGAATCGTTTTTTTTGAATTTTTGTTTTCATAAAATTGAAATGAATCGAGAATGAAAAGGAGTTTATATAATGATGCCTCGAACATGTACTTGTTTTGAGTGCCTTTTTATTTTCTGTTGGTCTTTATGGATTGATCACGAGTCGAAATATGGTTAGGGCCCTTATGTGTCGCTTGAACTCATTTTGAATGCAGTTAATATAAATTTTGTAACATTTTCTGATTATTTTGATAGTCGTTCAATTAAAAGGAGCCATTTTCTCCATTTTTGGTATAGCTATTCAATTTTTCAAAATTGGTATAATTTTTTAAGTATAAATCAATAATATATCAACCATAAATTTGATTAAAGTTTGCACAAACATAATAAATATTATATCTCATTAAGTATCAATTAAAAAACTTTCCAAACATAAAAAATCGAAGTATTATTTTATAAGTACTATATCGAAAATTTATGACGTTCAAAGAAGATTCTTAAAAAATTCAGTATTAATATTTTCTATTCTAATTATATCAAAAAATATGCGTTCAAAAAATTTATGACAAATGTACAAAATAATTTCATTTAAAAACAGTTTATGATAAATTTAATAGTGTACTCTTTATCCATAATTAGAAATGATACCTTGGGACGGATGTAAAGCTAAAAAATATTTCCAATTTGATAACTTTGTGTAAGAGATTTAAATCTGCTTGTCCAACCGATTTCTTGAGTGAGTTTTTATGGTTCAAGCAATTTTCCTTTTAAAAAACTTTATTGAATCCAATTTACCGAAAACCGTTTTCAAAACGTTATTTGAAAACTATTTTCTGGTCCAAGCGTATCTTTACCACGAATTTTTTTTCCTTGGTTAACAATATTATTGTATTTACCAAAATTAATTTTTTTTCTTCAATAAATTATAGGATAAAATATTAATACATTTAATTTTAAAGAATATTATAACGACCTTTTGATCAATATTTTCGTTATCATTTTTTTTCAATTACATAAAAAAGGATCATTTTTCGGACTTTTACTTTTACTTTTATTAGATTATAAATAGATTAATTATTTAAATTATTTATATTACAAAAAAACAAATTACAAAGAAATTTTATTCATCCTGATTTAAAATGTAGTATAATCATTTTTTTATCTCTTTTATTCTTTTACATTAATTATTAAAACTGAAAAAATATACAATCAATCATTAACTGGTTCCATTTTTATATAATTTTTATAAATTTAATATTAAATGAACCAAAAAAAATTAATCTTTAATCAAATACCTTATTAAAAAAAAAAATTCTAAATTATTTTTAATATCATTATTTATATATTATATATTTTGGGGTGGATAAAATACCCTAAATTAAAATAATAATATATAAATGCTGCAATTAATTAATTAATAAC